>JAQZBX010010789.1:7321-43866 GCA_029593785.1 Cabassous unicinctus
GCTTGGACAAAAGAGGACATGGAAAGGAGAGATTGAAGGAGAAACTTTAAAGAAAACCGTGGAAGCAGAGATCTGAGATTAAGACATCTCCTTGGGCCAAGAGAGGAGCCCAACCCATGTGTACAGAGAGGGTGAGTTTTCCCCAAGAGTTGAAGAGGGTGGATGTCCCCACCCAATGTTCTGGGAAAGTTTTGTCACCCCAGGGTGCAGGGAGGGAGGAGCACACTCCTCAAATATTAGGGTGGTTAAGGTCAACACCCCATAGGTCTAAGAGGGGTGTACCTGTCCCCCACAGCTTAGAGAAGGCCAGGTGGTCAACGCATTGCTCTGAGAGGGTTGAACCTGTATGCCAAAGGTTAGGGAAGGCCAGGTGGTCAACTCGTTGCTCTGAAGGGTTGAACCTGTTTGCCAAAGGTTAGGGGGAATGTTGTCTTCACCTCACTGTACTAGAGGGGCTAAGACTCTAACCCAAATATTGGGTAAGGTGTGGCAATCACTCCAACACTCTTGGAGGGTGAGGTCTGGAGCTTGGTCGACACCCAGATGCTTGATGAGGGTGGAACCAAGAAAATGGCCGTTGGGCAAGCCTGTGGAAAGGGTAGGTTCCCATGTGGCCCCAAGGAGAAGAAACCATTTTCTTAAGAATGACTCTTAGACTTTGAAATCGATTGGACAATGCCCTGCTGTTTTACTGAACTGTAAAGGATCCATGACTCATGTTTAACATCCCAATTTCTCTTTATGATAATGAAAATGTTTGTCTTTCCATTTGTGTATTGGAAGCAGTTAAATGGTTTTGTAAGTTTCAGAGGTCTACAGCAGACCGGATTTTGCCTGAAGACAAACTGTATTTCTTTAAACTGCCTATGATATGATTTTGTACTTGAATTGTTACTGATTTAAGTTTTTTTAAATATTGTAATTATTTTTTGGAATTCAGAGGGTGGAATGTGGCCATTTGGCAATTTGATGTAGTTATGAATTCCAAAAATATAATTGAATCATGCATGTAAACTGATCTGTTAATCTGGGCATGATTGAGTTATGATTGGGTCATTGACTGGGCCACGTCAGTAGGGCATTGAGGCCCACCCCTTGGTGGGTGGGGAATCAAATATAAAAGGCATGGTAAGAACAGAGTTGAAGCAGTTTTTGAGAAGCAGTTTTGAGGTTGGAGAAAAGGCCCCAGGAGAAGAGAAGTGAGCCGTTTGCCTGATAGTCTACAGCTGACCTTGTGGAGGAACCAGAATAGCTAAAACCAGAGAGAAATGCAGCCCCGGAAAGGGAGGAACACAAGAAGCCTGAACCCTGGCAAACGTCAGCAGCTGTCCTGCTCCAACATGTGGCAATGAACTTTGGTGAGAAGAAACTTAACGCTTTATGGCCTAGTATCTGTGGACTTCTACCCCAAATAAATACCCTTTGTAAAGACCAACCCATTTTTGGTATTTCACATTAGCACCCCTTTGGCCGACTAACACATCAAGGTAACAAATCAAATAGTGACAGTGTGTAAAACATATATTACTGATGGAGGAATGAACCAGGTATGGGATCAGGAAATACCAGGTATACTAAAGAAAATTCAAGATTTCATTTTTCACTTCAGGGAATATCAGACATCTTTTCACAAAACAAGGAAACAGATTTTAGAATCCTCAGGGGGAAAATCTTATAAGGTTTCAGAAAAGTATATATTTGGAAAATTTGAAGCTTTCTGTAAAAGACTGTAGAAGATTACAGAAATTATAATCATTGTGCAAACATATTCTACCTTAAATAATTCCATACAAGGAATAGATATTATGACAATGAATTCAAAAAGATATATCATATATATCAAGGTGTTACAAAAAAGCAATATGACATTCTGGATCCAAGAAGGACAGAATTTGAAACAGATTTCTTAGACTTCATGTAAAAAATCAGTGATTTATAGATAGACACAGGCTTTTATAAACAGTACTTTTGGAAAAATTTTGTCTTCTCAGCAGACTCTTTAGCTCCTTCAAAGAATTCAGAGTTGAACATTCTCTGTCTTCAATTAGAAACACACCACACAATTGAGCGTACTTTTCAGTGTTATGTGGCTGAACTTGAAGCTACAAAGAAACTTAATCATTCTCACAAAGATGATCTCCCTCTTGTTTTCAACATGCCTCCTATCACAGGAAAAATACTTGGGGTGAGGAAGCTCCAATGCTGGAAAAGTGAGCCCTCAACTATTTCTTTAAAAATTCAAAAATTGTGTAAAGTTTGGAAGGTAAATCCAACATTTGTCAGTATAACAAAATTTCCAAAATCCTGGTGGA
Organism: Cabassous unicinctus; assembly: GCA_029593785.1. NCBI lineage: Eukaryota > Metazoa > Chordata > Mammalia > Cingulata > Chlamyphoridae > Cabassous > Cabassous unicinctus. Next base: position 9,634 of record JAQZBX010010789.1, read on the forward strand.
ATTTGAGGTGGTCTATTACGCAGCCTAGGTCAGAAAGATTTCTCAGTAACAGTACAAATTACAAGCCACACTTTTTGTGTGACATCCAGAATCAGGACAGTTGTTGGTTAATTTTGATCCAAAAATTATAGAAGTTGTTAGGGAATCTAAGTGCATTATAAAAATGAAGCTGAATGTACCAGAACAGGCAAATAAATTGCTAAAATTGGAAAATAAATTGAAATCAAACTCTATTTGCAGGGTCTTTTTGCAGTATTATGATGAACTATGTTAGGAAGTTTCTTCTGTGCTTGTTAACTTCATGACCCCTAAAATTAAAAAGATAGACTCTCTGTTGAGACAAGGGCTCACAATATTAACATGGTCATCTTTAAAATTGGGAAGTTTCTTTCAAGAACTCAGTTTAGTTTTGGATATGTTCAATCAACTTTTAAAGAAGGTCAGGGATTTGTATGAAATGCTTATTGATGCAGTTTTGAAGAGATGGTCAAAATGGTGTTAATTTCCCTGCCTGAAAGTGGTGCTACCGGGGTAGAAGATTTGTTGAACTTCAAGGAAATATACATAAAAGCATGGGCTGACATTTTAAACCACAAAAATAAGCATGTGGAAGAAGGTGTAGAGAACTTATATCATTATTTCAGAAAATTTATGAAATTAAAAATGAGAAAATCAAAACAATTGCCAGAACAGCAAAAACATGTTTTTAGAAGTGAAACAGAGGAGGGGGAAAGCACTAATTATGAGGCTAATATTGTGAGTGATGTTGAGGTTAACAATAAAGAAGATGAATTTTAAAAGGAATGTAAAGAGGTCTTTGCTTTTTTGTGTAATCAATTATTAGACAATCTTCAAGAAGCTATATGGTTATCTTCAGAGACAATGAAAAGAAGAATATTTCTTGCAAGACATTATAAGCAATAGCCATCAGATGATATTGTTTCCTTTATTAAACTGAAGTCTATCTTGCAATTCCTAATTTCCTAATTTAGTCCCTAATTCGGATGATATTCAACAAGCCATTAACCATATGATCCAGTTAACTCTGGAGGTTAGCAGAGGAATGACTCACTGCAGGCAACAGCAGACACATCACATCAAATCTGCAGTTGTCAGTCATAGCTATATCTCTACTTATGTGTCCCATTTAAGCACAAAAAAACACTTGAAGAAGAAAGAGAGTAAGAATGTTGAAAAAAATCTCAGATGAATAGAATATTTGAAGTACAACAATTAGTCAGTAGTTTATTTTTCCATATGCAAAGCAAACATTTATTAACATCATCCTATTGTTGGAAATTTAGGTTGTTTCCAATTTTTCTCCATTGTGAATAAGGTGTTACTGAACGCCCATGTTAAAAAAATACGTTCTAGAACCTCAGAGTCATAGTTATAACTGATCTCATCCAATTAGATGGTGGGAAGGAAATAATGAGGTAAATATTTATTATGCTGAGCCAAAGAAGGCAAAATGCATGTCCAGAGGTCTGGATGGATCTTAAAGTGTAAGGCCACTTGGAGAAGTGCGATAATATTAGTGAGTCTTTCAGAGGGATTCCAGGATGGGAAATTAATTTCATAATGAATGCTTGGGATTTGTTATAAACCATGTGTGGGTAGATAAAGCTGCCATTTCCGGATATGTTCCTTAATAATAGTAAGTGAAAAACAAGTTACACAAAGACTAATATCAATTTAAGTTAGTGACTAATTTGGATAAGTTGGAACAAAATCATAGGCATATAGAGAACTCAATTTACCAATAAATATAAAATGTTTCATTGGAGGACAGATTATTACTTTCTTTCGAAATAGTCTAAGATATGCAAATACTAACTAAATAGATGTTTTCTTCCCTAGATTTTGACCATAGAGATATGAATTAATATATAACATTCAAGGTTTACTCAATGCTAAAATTGTATTTTATTTATGTACCAATTTCTCTTAAACAATTTTTTTCATTGCCTCTTTAATACCTGTGTTCCTTAAGCCAAAGAAGATGGTATTCAGCTTGGTAATAACAATAGTTAAAAAATATAGACACTTATTATGGTCCAAAGCATAGCTGGAACTTGGCCTCACAAACATAAACAGGATTATACCATTATAAATTGTCAAGACAGTTAAGTGAGAGCCAAAATTGGAAAAGGCTTTCGACCCACCTTCAGCTGAATGCATCTTCAGAATGACCAAGAGAATGAAATCACAGGAGATCATGACAATTAGTATAAGCACTATTTCAATAAAGCCCACAAAGTAGAAGTTAGTTGATGTGAGTGTCAGAACAAGAAATAACAAGGGTTAGAGAGATTTTGCAAAACACATATCTAATTTCATTGGATGCACAGAAAGATAGGTTAAAAATGGCCACTGTTTGTAATGCAGCATGCATAATACCATTAATATAGGGCGCAATGATGAGTAACATATAGACTTGGGATGATCTGTTAACTAAAGAAATGAGTGGATTGTAGATTGCTACAGAGCATCCATAAGCCAATGCAAACAAGAGAAAACTCTCTGTAGTCCCAAAAATAAAAAGGAACTTCTGTGTTGCACATCCAGAAAATGAAATGGATAGATTCTCTACCAGGAAATTCACTAACATTTTGGGCATGACAATTGAAGAATAACACACATCCAAGAATGACAACACATTCAGGAAATAGTACGTGGGATTTTGGAGCTGGGAAATCCCAAGGACCAATAGAATCAGTCCCAAATTTCCTACCAGAGTAAGGAGATAAGTTGCTATTATCCTTATGAAACTTTTCTTGTGAAATTGAAACATAGTCTAGTATTATATATTCTAAAGTTACCTCCTGAAAGCCTCCTTGTTACTAAAATGTGGTCTCTCTCTAAGCCAAACTCAGCATTTAAACACACTACCTTCAAACCTGCGTAAGACATGACACCCAGGAATGGGCCTCCCTGGCACCAAGGGATTATTACCAAGCACCAATTAACAATGCATCTGGAAAAAGATCTTGACCAAAAGGGGGAAATATTAAATACAAATGAGTTTTTATGGCTAAGAGATTTTAAAGTGAGTTGGGAGGTCATTCCAGAGGTTACCCCTGTGCATCTCTCAGCAAGATCTCATTGACTGCCACAGTAGACTGTCTCAAACAGCAGGGCTCCTGAGGGCTCTGGAGACATCCAGACACTCTAAGCTAGACAGAGAAGCTCAGGAATTTGGCACGCTGTCAGTGGGCTTACTCTGGAATTTATGTTCCTCAGTGTGACAGAGTTAGACTCATTTATAATTTCCCTACACATGGTTCTTCTGCCCCTCTTATTTGAACCAATAATTAGCAATATACTTTTAAAATATATATCCCAGAGGCTTAAATATTTTGGTCTGTTTGTGTATCAGTCAAGCCCTGAATCTCAACAGAGTTGTAAAACCTACTACCCAGTTCATTGGACACACCCAGGCAGCTAATAAAGACATCATGATGGACAATACCCATCCCAAGGAGCAGTGTGTCTGCAAGTGCAACCAAGATAGTTCTATCCATTTGCTCCATGAGACCTAAGGCCCCTCTCAATTACAAACAGAGTGGGCATCACTATCCCCAAATCCTCAAGATTAGTGAATGAATAATGAACTAAAGTAGACTTCTTATTATTTTAATAATGGAAGAACTTTTATCATTGATATAAAGACAGTGTTCACCAGAGGTTCTGAGGGTAGGGAGAGGGAAGAATAGGTGTAATATGAGGACATTTTCAGGACAATGATGTTGTCCTAAGTGACATTGCAATGATAGATACAGGCCATATGTATTGTGTCATAACTCCCAAAATTGTGTGGGACAGAGTGTATACTATTATGTAAACTATATTACACGGTTAGTAGCAATGTTTCAATATGTGTTTATCAACTTTAATAAATGTACCACACTAGTGAAGGATGTTGTTAATGTGGGAAAATGTGGGAGGGGGAGTGGGTGAGGCATATGAGAATCCCCTATACTTTTTATGTAACATTTTTGTAATCTAAAGTATCTTTAAAAATAAAAATTGAAAACTAAAAATTAAAATCACCTGGAAGCCCATAAACATAAGCATAGTGACTTCAGTTACATTCTTCACTGAATCCTGTATGTATCCAAATCGGATGGAAACCCTCATATTTAATCTTTGTATATAGGTTCTCAAGACAATATCCTGGGAAAATAGAGCCCACTCAATTATATCCTCATCTTTGTTTTTTCACACTTCACTGAATGAGAAACAGTCTGACAGCATAAGAGAGAACACCAGAAATCAAACACAGCTTGTGGCAACTTTCATGATTTAATTCTTTCAATAATAGTTTGTACAAACAATTTTATTATTAATCATTGGGTGATATTTATTTCACTGTCATTTTAGAGAGTACATAGACATTTATAAGATACATGTCAAATGGTCATGCTTTCTTTTGACAAAGTATATTTCTAAAATCCACCCAAGGACTTCACAAGAATAACAAGTATATGAAAAGAGAACCACGATATATTGTCAATACATTAAAATTTGAATAACAATAATAATGGCATTACAAATTGCATGGACCTAAATGGGCAATTTATTGATATGAAAAAATAAGTGCAAGGCAAAAAACAAAATGTTAAAGAGGCACCTATGTGTTAACTGCAAGCCTTAGTGATTGAAGACTAAATCCTGGATCCATATTTAGGAGCTCGATGTCAGCAAGGTAACTTTTCTATTTCCTTCAGTGTGTCATAGACCAAGGTGTTTGAACAATTCTTAAGTCATTGTCTTCTCCAGGACTTAAAGAGGTAAAGCATTTGTCATGCATTGGGTCAGGCTGCATTCATTAACCTACAAATGATTTATGTCACTAAAATGAAATACACTAAGGTTTTGTCATATTGAGATGTTCATATGTCAAGAAAATAATGTGTAAAACATCTTAAAATTACTGGACTGAGAAGAAAACAGCCTGTCCTTATAGTCCCAGAAAGGCTCTCACAGATCTAGGTGAGAGATTATTCTAATACATGGAATAAACAGTTTCATAACTGTGGGGTTAGAAAAATATGCTGATGTGATAGAGAATTCTAGAGTAAAAATATACAATTAAGCTAAATTCCAATTTTTGTATAAATTGAGACAATTTTCATTGCTTCATGAAAACAAACACAAAAAAACTCATAATAATTTCTAATTTGGTTTGAGTGTCTTTGTTAATAAAAAACATATAAAGTATCAATTAATAATATAATTAGGTAAAAATATATTGTTTGGGCAAAAAAAAATACATTTCTGTTTTTAAAAAGTCCCTAATTATCTTTCTCTCTACCCCCAAAACTTTCTCCCCATATCTCTCTCTGTCTCTTACAAAATACCATGGATTATGGAAACATTTTTAAATTGCATAATTTTAAGACCTACTTCTTTAAATTTAATAAAATCTTGTGATGTGAATGTGTTTACTCAAATTTCATAGTTACAACTATTAAGGAAAGGTATTTTAGGCATATTGTAGCAAATAAAGTCCTAGTACTCAGATTTGTACTTCTCACTATAACATTTTTGGATTAAAAAAATCCCAAAATTAATGTGTTTGAAAATTTTAAAATAATTTAATATAAGAACATGATGTGGAAAATTGATTAAATTGTACTTGAAAACAAATATTTAAACTTGCAGATTTTCAAAAGACTAATTTATCCAACAAATGAATGATACAATTTATTCATTTAATTTACATCAGCTTCCCTGAGTTGGTTTTTTCATTTGTTTACCTTGTTTGTTTTTTTGTTTTTCAGGAGGCACTGGGAATCAAACCTGGGAACTTCCATGTGGGAGGCGAGTACTCAAGCACTTGAGCCACATCTGCTCCATAAGCAAATTTTTATTATGTGTCAATAAGTAGTCTACTAAAGGAGTCCATTACATAATACATCTTGACTAACACACTAGAGAAATTTCAGCAAAATTATAACTTTAACTTTCACTTCACTGGTATGTCAGAAAAGACAATTGTGAGGATTAATAGCTTCTTAACCCTGGAATAAAATGCCCAGTTTAACAAATATTGACAGAGTGAGCTTTGAAAAGTAACTTCATCTTTCAAAAAAAACAAAAAACAAAAAACTAAAAATGATCTAAATTTTCAGGCATGTCTTCTTCAGCTTCATGAACATGGTATAATTGCAGAATACTTATTTCTGAGCTACGCTGAAATATTTGTATTAATTTAAATTTTTGATATTTTGTGAAGCATGCACAAAATTGAAATACCATGTCCATATTTTATTTATCTAAAATAAATCAATGGGAATTTATAACATCAATTATTTTTTATCAAATTATGGAGAAATGAAGTGTCTTAAACCAAAAGTTTAATATTCTTTATGTTTGTTGTGGAACAGTAAATATAATAAATATCATTTTATGGAGAATAAATCCAGGGAATCCCAACATTCTATAATTTAATTAACCAAAATAATTCATCTTTGTTACCACATTCTGCTTATGGACAAGCCATTGAAACAAAAGTATGATTCACTTAAATTCTCCTGAAACTCTTGGCAATATAATTTTCTGGCAATTCTTGGTGAGTGATCTCTGTAGAGTAATAAGTTGCTTTACAAATGAAGATATATTTTAGCAAATCATGTCCCAACACAGAAATTCTCTACATCATTCTAAGGAAATGTAAACATGGTACAGAATATATGGAGTTTAACCATTTCATTTGCACTGAAGGTATTCCAGCTAAGAAATATTTCAGAACTATTAAACTGGTTGTGTGCATGTGTGGCTGATTTTACTTTAAGAAGTGATAGAAGCTAGAAAACTTGACAGAAAGGAAATTAAAAAAAAAAAAAAGATCAATATGAAAGACTCAAATCAAACCTTTTGCTCAACTCTCATATAGACTGAAATCCTAAAGTAACAGAGGTCCACAAGAACAGTTTTACAAACAATAAAATATTGTGTAGAAGAAGAAAAACTTTTCTTCTTACATTTAGAACTGAATTGGCCACTCAATTACCATACAATCTGAATATTATGATTTTGGATACTTATGTCACCTAAATAAATTTAAGTCCATAGGGGAATACCAAGGAAAAAACACAATAACTATCCTCTGCGGTAGAAAACAAAATGAGATTTCCTCCCCATATTACCCCAGGGAATGTTTTTGGGACAATGAACTACATGATGAAAATGACTACTTGTAAGCATTTTAACTCTTACTAAAAAATGAACCCTCAGGGGAAAAGCCACATGGTAATGTAATTGAAATATAATCTACTAATTGTCTAGCAGTGCATAGTCTTGATCTGATATGTATTACCTATGTAGTAATAGATCAATAGCTTAAATTCCCTGAACTCCAGTTTCCTCTTACTGGAAAGATAACCTCATTAATTACTCAAAATTTTGATAAATATATGTGTAAAAAACAAATATGAAATTATAACCTATGACAATTTATAAATATTTAATAAAAATTACCATGCTTCTTATTTAAATTTTAATGTGCTATACTTCAAAGTGGCATGAGAGATAATTTCAGCTCATTGAGAATCTCACAGAGAGGGCAAATATAGGGATAAGGATTATTAATGTGAAAGTAGACAAATAATATAATATTCTCTGGGATAGAACATTAAACTACTAGAGGTCTGGTAGAGTTAAAAGTCTCATGTTTTGAGTTTTATATGGTTTTTCCATGTCTTGGGCATCACATATATTAATGATTTAGACTGGTACCTGACTGTCTGCATTACACTCTTAGAATAATTTTGAAAAGCAAATGGATGCTTGGGTTCCACACAAATGAAATTCTAATTTAGTAGATGGGTAACGTTAAGATATCTCTTTTCATGTGAAAGCTAATCTATTGCACGTGCCCCAGTCCTACAGCCAAAAATGAGGTAGAATGCCTAGTTGATCTCTAAGGATTTTGGAGCCAACCTATTTTTCATTTGGGTGTTCTCCTCTGACCCATTTATTGAGTAACCCAAAAAGTTGCTAGTTTTGTGTGGGAATTGGTGAAAGAGGATGCTCTGCAACAGGTCAGACTACCATGCAGACTGCTTTGTCACTTAGGCCATAAAGATCCATCTTATCCAATGGTGTTAGAATTGACAGTACCAAATAGAAACGCTGTTTGGCACCTTTTTCAGGGCTCTAAATATAATCACAGTGCAGACATGTGGGATTTGGAACATCTGCCATCCTTTGCTGATAATTACTCTCCTTTTGAAAAACAATTTTTAGTCTGCTAATGGGCATTATTAGAGATTGAATGCTTAACTTTGAGCCATCCAATTATCATGAGAACTGAGATGCCTATCATGAAATGCTTGACTCAAAACCATTAATTTGGGCATGCACTGTATCACTCCATCATCAAATGGAAGTGGTTTATACAAGATCACATTCTAGCCAGCCTTGAAGTCACAAATACATTACTGAAGAAGTGGCTCAAATGCCATGGCCTCCTTTCCTTCTACCTTATCTTCTCTCTCCCAGCCTGCAGCTATGGCTCCTTAAGGAGTTTGTTATAAGAAATGAAAACGTTGACCTTGTTTACAGAGGGTTTGACACAATTAAAAAGTACTGCCGAAATGTGAACAGCTACAACACTACAACACCTTTCTGAAACATCCTTGAAGGACAGTCATGGAGGGTATTCCACCCAGTGGGCAGATCCTAAAAGCAGTATACCTGGTATACTTTTATTTTGCTTGGGAGGAGAAGTGCATATGAAACTCATGGGCTGTGTCCAGTACATTGGTTGGGTAGTTAGGGTTTGGAAAGAACGTGATTGGAAAATTAGAGACTAATTGGGCTGTGGGAGAAGTATGAGGATAAAATTTTTTGCATGGGTGAAAGACATGAACATATTTCCATCCCATGTCAATTCTCACCAGAATGTTTCTTTAGCTGAGGAGGATATATTAATTAAGTGGATAGGATGACCTCTTCTGTGAATACCAGTCAACTTTTTCCCCAACCACTCCTGTCATAGACTATAGGGCTCAGGAACAAAGAGTCCATGGTGGTGGGATGGAGGTTATGCATGGGCTCAGCAAACTGGACTTCTAATCACCAAGTTTGACCTAGTTACAGCCATTGCTGAGTGTCCAACCTGCCAGCAGCAGAGACCAACACTCAGTCCTTGATATGTCACAATTACCCAAGGTGTTCACCCTGCTACCTGGAGGGAGGTGGCTTACATTGCACCATTTCATCATGGAAGGGGAAGAGTTTTTTTCCTACTGGAAAGGACATTTACTCTGTATACTGATTTGACTTCAGCTTCTGCCAAAACTACCATCTGTGTGCTTATAAAGTGCCAGATCCACAAACATGGTATTCAACAAGCATTGTTTTCCTCAAGGAAATCACTTTGCAACAAATAAAATGTGGCCAGTGGGTCCATTCTCATGGGATTCACTGGCCTTACCATGTAACCCAATATCCTGAATCAGCTAGATTGATGGAACCATACAATGGCCTATTGAAGACTCAATCACAGTATCAGCAGGGCAGGATACATTGCAGGCCTGGATAAATGCTTGTCAGGGTGCTGTGTGTGTTCTATATCAGTGTGTACTCTATGGTACTGTTTCTCCCATAGCCAGGTCTCTTGGGCCTAGGATCACAAGGTGGAACTGGGAATGGCACAAATCAATATTACAAGTGTGATCCACTAACAATATCTTTGCTTCTTGTCCATCCCTGTGACCTTATGATCTGCTTGCCTAGAGGTCTACAAAGGGAGGAATGTTTCCACCAGGACACACAATGATTCCATTGTACTGGAATATAAGACTGCCAGCTGGCCATTTTGGTCTCCTCATGCCTCTGAATCAATAGGCAAAATGGGAGCTACTGTAATGGCAAGGGTGATTGATCCTGCTTACCAAAGGGAAACTGGACTGTTAATGGAAGTTCAGAAGGGTATGTCTTAAATCAAGGCTGCCCAATCCAACCAGGTATACTAATGGGCTAGAACCTCCAAGAATGAATTTTTGAGTCATCCCACCAAGCAGAGGCTTATGATCAACTGAAGGCTTCCTGAGGGTTAAGAGAATATGTAGTAGGCAGTGCATGAAGATAGACATAAATATGAGCTATGACCATGTAACCCTTTGCAGAAATAAATACTATAATTGCTAAGAATTTTCCATTATGTTGTTATGAATATGTTTATATATACATATACACACACATGCACACGCATATATATATACATGAAGTAAATATCTTTGTTTTCTTCCTTCTTTTACCACCTTATCATAAAACATAAGTTGTATTAAATTGTTAAAAATTATAACCCAATTAGATATTTATGAGTGTCAAGTAAATAAGCAGTGGATTATAATGTTTAGGTTCATGTTTCAGCTTAGGATGATTACGGTGTCCAAGGTAGCACTTGCCTGATTTTCTTTGTGAGTGTATTTCACAGAAAAAAAATTACATCCATAATCAGTTCATTGACTCTACATCTCATTTCATTCACACTCAGCATAGGAGATTGTTGAAAGCAATGTGGCTAGTCTCTACATCCAAATAGTTGGAGTTATTAAATAATAAAATTGAGAATATGAGCAAACAGAAATAAGAATTTCTGCTTCTATGTGAGCCCACCACCTTCTACTGGGGAATTCAACTTCACCATCATGGGAGTTTCCAACTCAAAGACTGCCCTGCAGAGCTCAGCCTTGGCAACTCCCATAGTCAGGTTGTGATCCAATTTCTATAACAAATCCTTTAACATTTATTATGTCATTTCTGTCAAAAATTCTCTTATTTGCCAGACTTCTATGACAAATACCATGCGAGTTAGCTTAAAAGCACCAATTTTTAAGGGTGGGGGTTCACATTCAAGTTATCAGAAAGACCTGCTCTCTACCCAAATTCTGTAGCATTCAGGTGCAGGCTTGCTTTAGTTCTTGGAGTTCCTGAAATTGTATATCTGCTTCCTGTCACAGGGAGATCTCTCTCTTTCTCCTTCTGTCTGCTTTGTTTTCTCTGCCTTCCAGCTTCTTCCTATGAAACCTTCCCTAGCTTCTGGCTTTCAGTTTCTTTTTTTCATAAAACCTCCAGTTAATATTGATTAAGACACATCCTAATTCATTTGGGCCACAACTTAAATGAAAATAATATATTCAAGAGGTTCAATTTGCAAAAAAACTTTACTCCCAAAGGTATGAGGATTAATATAAGGAACATGTCTAACTTGGAGTACATAAAGAAATCTATAACATTCTGACCTCTGGAACACAAAAAGACATATTCTTCCCATGTGCAAAACACCTTCCACCCCATTATCCCCAAATCCTAATATCATTTTAGCAAAACCTCAAAGTCCAAATTCTCATCTAAATCAGTTGGGGGTGTGGTCCATGTTGAGAAAAATTCCTCTCTAGTCATTGGTACTGTGAAACCTAGAAAATAAATTACTTGAACCCAAAATAAAGTAATGGGGCAGGCATAGAATAGACATTCCCTTACCAGAGGAGAGAAATTGGAAGGAATAAGAGATCAAGTCTCTCAAGCAAGTTTGAAATCCAGCCTGGCCAACTCCATTAGATTTCAGGGTCTGACAGTCATCTATGGATCAATGCTTTGTCTTTCTGGTATGCAGGAATGACAGCCACCCCCGCCTCGCCCTTTTCTAGCACCTGAATCTCATGACGATTGTGATCAAAAGAGAAACATTCTACCCTCTAGACTAGACACTTTTCATAGAGATTTTTGACAATGGACCCCTGTCTGGTATTAGGTGTTGGATGGCCTCTGTATCAGAGCCTAGACCAATGAATTCCTCTTCTCCAGGTGAGGTTTGTAAGATATATTTTTTATTTCCACAGTTGAGATGGAAACAAACTATGCCTACCAAAAAGGGGCTCACCTAACTGCAGTTACATGTTAAGTGTCTTATTGACTTCAAAATGTGTTCATTCTCCCAGAGGAAACTATTTCTAATAATCTAGCAATTTGTAATTTAACAGCAGTGAGGTTGCCTTGTGTGTGTTTTCTTTGCATTCTGTAGGAAAGAAGACCTGAATTGACCTCAGTTTGCAAAAAATATATGCATAAGATTCATTTAAATTTCCTTTCTCTATCTTCTTTTCATGAATATATAATTTAAAGTGGACACTATGGTCTTTATTCATGTCTGTATTAGAAAAGCTGTTCTCATGCTCAATGCTTTCAATTGAACAAATGACCATCTTCCATGAAAAATAGTGACAATTTTTAAATTAAAAAAGAGAGAGAAGTGTATCTCAAAATTTTACTGCTGAGAGGAAAACAAAAACAAACACAATATGACACATATTTTAGAAATTTAATAAAGCAAATTATAAAGTGACATAGCTAGGAGAAAATCTATCTATCTCATTTATGTATCCAAGTACATAATACTAAATGCATTTTTGAGAGTTTTGGAAAAACACAGTAAGTTCATAAGAATCAATGGTGTTTGCCTGTAGATGGGAATTGAAGGGTTTGAGCAAATAGAAACAAAAATCATTTGCAACAACACATTTCTTTTTTATAATTATTTATTTTTATTTTTAAAGAAGCTTTATATTACTTAAGTATTATAGAAGAAATATAAGAGATGCCCATACCCCACTCCCTCCGCCTACTACACTTTCCCACATTAACAACATCCTTCATTAGTGTGGTACATTTGTTACAATTGATGAACCCATATTGAAGCATTGCTACTAACCATGGACTACAGTTACACTGTAGTTTACACTTTGTCATACACAATTTTGTAAGTTCTGACAAAATATACAATGGCCTGTATCCATTGCTGCAATGTCATGCAGGACAAATCCAGTGTCTCAAAAATGCCCCCATATTACACCTATTCTTCCCTCTTCTATCCCTCAGAACCTCTGGTGGCCTTTGCCTTTACATCAATGAGTTCTTCCATTACTAGAATAATAAAAAGTCTTTAGTAGAAAAATGTCTACTTTAGCCCATTGTTCATTCCCCAGTCTTAAGGATTTGGGGATGGTGATGCCCATTTTGCTTCTAAATGAGAGGGGGCTTAGATCCTATGAGGCAGATGGATGGAGCTACCTTGCTGGCAGTTGTCAACACTCTCTATTCCTTGGGAAGGACGTTGTCCATCATTATGTCCTTGTTACTTGTCCTGGGTGGGTCCAATGAACAGGAGAGTAGGTGTTGAAAATCTACTGAAATTCCGGGCTCAACTGGCACATGGATGGACAAAAGATTTAAGTCTCTGATACATATATTTATCAAGTGTCATGATAATTATTGGTTCAAATAAAAGGAGCAGAAGAACCATGCGTAGAGAACCTATAATTGAGTCTAACTATGTTGCATTGGAGAACATAAATACCAAAATAAGGCCCACTGAAAAGGTACAGTTTTCCTGAACTCTCTGTCCTGCTTATAGTTTGTGGATATCTCTAGAACCTTCAGTAGTCCCACTATTGAGGCACTGCTTAGTGTGGCAGTCATTGAGATAATGCTGAGTTGTGCATAAGCATAACCTCTGGAATGATCCTACTATACAACAATTATAGCAAATATAACAACCATGTGTAAAATATTATTAATAAGGGAGAGGGGAAAAGGAGGAGGGCATTGGTTAATAGGAAACACCTGTATTCTCTATGGACTTTTCTGCATCCTAAAGTTGCTTTGACGATAAAGTGAAAAAAATAGACAATGGGGGAACATATGGAAGAAAATGTCACTGTACATTCAAGACAACAGATCTTACACTGGTGAATCACCATGACTATTTTTTTTCCTTATTATTTCAAATTGTTTTAAATGTTTTTTATTTTATTGGTAATTTTTAAAATTATTTAATTTTCTTATTAATTTTATTTGGTTATTTTGTTGGCTTCATTTTTGGAGAGGTTGTGGATTACAGAAGGGTCACAGCAGTGGTGGGGGAGGATTGCTGTTGCAGGGTGTCAGTGATATGGGGACACATGGAAGTGGTTGATCTGAGTCATGCCTCTAAAACATATGAATATGTTCAAGTGTTCATGGGACATTGTCTTGGTGGGTTTTAGATCCACACAATAACCAAAGTAATATTGAATTCCCATCCTGGGAACTTCTATTACATTCTTTAATAGGACATCAGGAATCCATCAAGTACAAGGGCAATGTCTTGTGAAGGAAGATAGACCATTAGGCCAGGCCCTTGACATTGATGATTGTACTTATGGATTTTTTCTTGTGAAATTGAAACTTAGACTAGTATTATATAGTGCTTAAGAGCTACCTCCTAAAAGCCTCCTTGTTGCTCAAATGTGGCCTCTCTAAGCAAAACTCAGCATATAAATGTACTACCTTTCCCCCAGCATGGGACATGTCTCCCAGGGATGAGCCTCCCTGGCACTGAGGGATTATTACCAAGCACCAACTAGCAATGAATCTGGAAAAAAACTTGACCAAAAGGGGGCAATTATAAGCACAAATGAGTTTTTATGGCTTAGACAATATATGTCTTTTTAAAAAATAAAGTATATGTGACAAAACTTTGTTAAAGGTGTGTGATAGAAATATGTATTTTGCTTATTATACCATTGTGTGTGTGCTTGTGAGACTAGGTCTCTTACAAATATTTTAACAAGTGACATTTGTGATCCCATGGTTAGTAGATCCAATAATTAAGAGACCAAGTCAGAGTTTTGTTTGCTTGTCAAAGGTAACTATCTTAAATAGCATATTCACATATTAGAAAAGTAAAATATTTCTTGGAAAAGTCATTATAAACTTCAAATGAAAGTTTGTATTGTAGTAGAAATCATCAACAATGTGAAATGTAAAAGCAGGAGTTTAAAAAATAATCTTTACAATGTTTAAGAAATGTTAAACAAAGAAAGAAATTGTCCAAGCTGAGAAGGTAATAAATGTATTGACAATTGGGCTTGTAACTTATGTGGTACTGACTATGTCTTTGGCAATATAAAAGATAAGATACAGGGAAAATCACAGAAGCAGAAGAAACATGACCTTCATGTGAATAGCTGGGGCACAGACAAAGAGCCTCAAGTATTTAAATTCATTGTAATGCATATTTGAAAGTTGATGATAGCCTTGGTAATATCTTCTTTGTTTTTCACAATTTGTCTTTTACTTCATAATTTTATTTACTATTATTTAGGAGCCAGCAACGTGCCAAGCCCATTTTAGATACCAGAAATATCAAGACAAAAAGTACAAGTTGTGTCCTGCCCTAAAGGAGTGGATATTTAAGAGTGTAATATGCAAATTGTCACCATTTCTTATCAACGATAAATCAAAATCTGATTAAATCACTGGAGAAAAATTTTGTATCACCCTAGTAATATTAATGCTGAGTCCTCTAATGTATTGCTTAGGGAACAAGGATCTGAAAGATGCATTGATGAGATTCCTGAAAAATCCATGCCACCCTTTCAAATTGATTTCTTTTATAATACAATGGTCTTTGTTTAAGGGTTTAAATTTTTTCCTGAAAATCATGCTATTAAATGAAAGGATAATAAACAACTAATTTTTCTTTGCTTTAATTTTAATGGGATTAATCTTAATACATTTTATTTCAACCCCAAATACCCAGCCAATTAATCCAGATATAAAAATGTATCAATTGTAAAATTAAAATAAACATATTTCATAAGCAATAATTTGAAGATAAATAAATTCTTCCAAGTTAATAAAGTGTGTAATTTTTAAAAATGAAGAGATTGCCTGATGGTGACAGAGGTATGAAAGAATCCTTTCTTGGGAGTTACTTGAGAATCATATTATCTTCTTTTCCAACTACATCCTTTGTTCAATGATTCAAGATTTTATTACTATTTTTCCTTTTTATTACATCATATTTTTCTACCAATTTCATAATCTTTTACAGGACCATTTTTATCTTGCAACTTAGTCAATTTATACCACAGAAAAATAAAAAAGTTAAGGGAAAAAGAAACTAAACACAAGAATGCTTCAAAACACATGGAAATAGGATATATGACACGATGTTCTGAAAAATAAAAAGATACTGCCTTTCAACCCTTTCATTCAGTCATGTACACAAAGCACAATGTTCATCTAAATAAGGCACACAATTAAATTTTTCCCGTATGATGTTCTTATGCTAGAAACTCATGTATAGATCTGCTTTTGTTATAAAACCATAATATCAAATAACTTCTTTTGGTATTTTAAATTGGTAGGATTAGGAGTGAAAATGTGGTTAGGAAAAAGAAAATGATTAAAAGTAGCACCATTTTCAAGGTCCTAATAGTCATGTGAAAAATCTATGTATATTGAAAATACTTCTGACATTGGATGCATTGAAGAAGAGTAGTGAAGACAGAATCTAATAATACACTACAGTTTTGACATTTGCAGGCAAGTCAGAAATGAGCCAAAATCTAGAAACTGTGAGTCTCAGGTGAGGGAGAAAATTTCTAGTATTGGTCATGAATAAAATAAGAGCTGAAAGTAGAGAGTCAAAATATACCATGGCTATTGCTGATCTCAAGATACAAAAATCAGCATTAATTTGATTATACTAGCTTTTAAGATTTTTTGTTTTTATGTGTTTAATTGCTTGATTTTAATTTATTATGAGTATGTTTGGCTTTACCAGTCAATATATTTGAAAGTAGAAAATAATATTTCCCAGTAAAAATGATTATCTTTGTCTCTGGTTAGGTGAACAGAATTAGATAAACAGGTATACACACAATTTGAAATATTACAAATCCAATATGTTTTGTTAAGTAATTTAAGATCAAGAATGAAAATGTAGCATGTTCTTTCTTTTCATTTTGTTTATATGTATGAATTTCCAAAAACAAATTACTCTCTCATTTATTAGTTTCTTACCAATGCTGATACTAATTATGACAAATTTAGGGGATTAAAGCAATGCAAATTTATTATCTCACCAATCTGGAAGACATATATCTAGAATGGATTTTCTGTACTAACAATCTAGGTGTCAGCAGACTGCATTCCTTCTGGAGGCTCTAAAAGAGTAAAAGAAAAAGTGTTTTCTTGACTACTTTTTTTTTTTTTTAAGTACCAGGGGCTGGGGATTGAACCCAGGACCTTGTATGTGGGAAGCCAGGACTCAACACTGAACCACATCAGTTTCATGAGTTGGTTTTTCAACTTGTTTGCTTGTTGGTGGTGGTGTTTTTTTTTCAGGAGGCACTGGGAACCAAACCCAAGACCATCCATGTGGGAAGCAGGGGCTCAACCACTTAAGCCACAACTGCCCTGCTTCTTGACTTTTTCTCCTTCTACAAGCTGCCCCTTTTCCTTTACAAGTGGACCCTTTTAAACCAATAATCATATAACTCCACCTGCTTTTATTACCAATCTCATGCCCTGCCTCTGACACCCCTGCTTCTTTCTTTATTCTGTAAATTCTTTTGTGATTACATTGAGCATACCCAGATAATCAATGGTAATCACCCTATCTCAGTATCTTTAATTAATTCCATCAGCAAAGTCCATTTTGACATACAGAGTCACAGGTTGTGGGTATTAGGACTTAGATATATATCTAAGGGAGGGTGGGCAACTTTTCTGCCTACCACTTTTATATGGGCATATTTTTGGAGATGAGCAATCTGAAATCTTGAACTTCTCTCATTTACTAGTGTTCAGTAAAACAATTCCATAAAAGTTTACTCATTATATACCCATTCTACTATACTAAACTACAATATGTTTTTCTAATCAAACTGTACATGGAGCCCTCTTTAAATAAAATATGTACAACAAAAGATTTAGCTCAAAGACTCTATACATACAGTGATATATCACTTGTTTCACTCATTCAAAAAGAGTCAGTCTCCCCACTCCACATTACATTGTGCCACAGTTGTTACTTTCCTTGGGACAATTCCAAGGAGATTTCTACAGGATGCATCAAAGCATTTCAAGATTCTGAGTCTTACAGCAGTAATTTGTTCTCTATTGCACACATTGCTATCTTTTTTCTTTTCTCCCTTCCTTGTCTCACCTTCCCCATTTCCTCATTTATGCCTCCTGGAATTACCTAATAATTATCACCATACACCCAAGTCCTTGTTAAAGAATCTTCTCAAGGAGGAATTTAAACTGTGACATTTACCATCTCTTGTATGGTAGTGGTAAAATGAGAGCACAGATATCCATGGCACAAATGAAATCTTTAGATGCAATTAATAGGAGAAAATAATAATGCTAATATCAGATCACTGAAAAATGGGAAGCTCTTACCAAAACTATTAGTAACTGAAATGTAAATCATTAATTAGCATCAGTAAACCTGACCTGACCATTATCATCTTCTCTAATTCCACATTCTAGATGAAGGTTTCAAATAGTTCTTTATCCTTTCCCATTCAGAATTTTCATTGTTTAAATTTTCAGTATCAATATAGAAATTATCAAAAATTGAAACACATTCCTTGCTTTCCTCAAAATGATATTCCTAAAAACACCAAGTTACTCCAGAAACCGTTTTGAAATTAAAATATTAATATAATGTACTGAGTCTGGCATTGATATTATTGTCATTAACATAATTTAAACTGAAACCATGAGTCAAGAATTGTTACTGGAGGTAATTTGATAATTATGGAGATTGGGGCTTTCCACTCACTTCAGATGAGGAATGTGTTATTACTCTCCCTTGTGGTTCTTAATTTCAATGAAATCAGAAGAATTTATGAGTGTCTCTTCCTTATGAGATACAATATTGGCAGATTGAATGTAATTTGTTATTATTCCCAAATCATCTGAGACCAGGAAATGAGCCCACTGGGTCTTTTTTAATTATCCAGGGCACCTTTGATTTCCCTATTGAGAAACATTCTTTTATATACAATTTCCCTGCTTTCTTGTGTTATTTTTGTACTACCCTTTCTGAAATATCTTGACATACATACATTATTTGTTGTATACTTTAATCCCCTAATTATTATTTCACTATTCAGCATTTTCTACTGTAGCTCCTTCAATGTTTTATGTCTGAGGATGAAGAAAGATTTCTATAACATTCCCTAGAGTGTTTTTAAAATATTCAGAAATAATACAAATTATGAATATGTGTTACTCATTTTATTTCTTCCTTTTAACCTCACAAATGAACTGAGTTCTTCCTTGCTTAATTTCTTTTCCCATAATTATCATCAGTGCTCAACCCTCCTTCCACTTCAATACTCCTTCATATATAGGCTACCTCTTCTATGAGAATTAAAAGTCATACATCTTCACAAAGCAAATGTAATGTATATTTTAATGAGTGTGCATATGTTGTTACAGATTTTACTTTGATATCTAAGGCTTTCATTCAACTAGGTTTTTGAGATCCATAAATGGTACTATATATACACCAATTCTCTGCTGCCCTCTCTTCTCCACTAATATTATAGTAATATTTTTAAATTGCAAAAATATGTAACTATCCCTATTTACTAAATACATTTTTTCTTGGGCATATGGTGCTAATTGTAAGGTAATTCCTGGGGGCATAAATGAGGAAATGGGAAAGCTGAGACAGGGAAGGGAGAAAAGAAAAAAGCTAACAATGTGTACAATAGAGAACAAGTTATTGCTGTAAGACTCAATATCTTGAAATACTTTGATGAGTCCTGCAGAAATCTTGGAATTGTCCCAAGGAAAGTAGGAGAAGCTGCAGCTTAGACATAACTGCAGGTCACATTGGAAGTGGCACAATGTGATAGGGAGTGGAGAGACTCAATATTTCTGTAACAGTGATATTTGTAATAGTAAGTTGATGGCAAAGTCTAGATAAAATATCAAACATTTAGGTTTAGGCTAATATAGTCATCAGAGTGTAGTAATAGAATGCCTAATAACCTACTATTTTTAATTAAATTTGTACATGTATTCATATGGATAGTGAGGTTCAAGACTTAGAAGTGCCTTGAATATATTTCTAATGAGGAACTAACTGAGACTCATATCAGCAAAATTAGAGCATTAGGGAAGGTCAGTCTTTAGATAAGTTATGTCAAGTGAGTATATGCTAATTTTCAGTATTGATGATCTTGCCAAGCCTTAAATAGTCTATAGGTCTGGGATTGGGTTTCCCCTTTCCCTTCTCAAAATATACCTAAAAGCAATAAGGGAAGCATTCATCCTGATCAGTAATCCATGTTACAAATTTCACATATCACAGGTAAAGAGGGAAAATTATGTTTGAGGATGGAAAATGATGAGACATTCCCATATCTCTCCACAGGCCCCTGTTATATGGCACAGATACAATGCAAACCATGTAGCTCACCCCATACCACATGGCCCATGTACTTGAAAATCTGGCATAATGGGATAAAATTACAGTGAAGAATCACATATAATAAAGAAATCTTCAAAGATCACCACAAGCTGCAAAACAGTGATTTGATATTCATCCACAATTTTATACAGTACACTGATGTCTCTGTACTGTAAACTTAGTGTTTCCTTACTGAGCTAAAGGACTATATTCTACCCAATAAGGAGTGTAATATTTATAATGGCTCTTGGCATTTTTAACTATGTTGGATGAGAGTGGTATGGGTGTTTGTTCTTTCTGTTTTATAATTTTAATGTAATTTGTGTACCTCGCTTTGTTGATACATAATTTGTGTACCTAGCTCTGTTGATAAAAACTCACCCAAAGACTCACAGTACTGATATATTTTTAGAGTTATTCAAGATTCTTTCTTCCTTTCTACCTTTCTCACTCTTTTTCCCCCTCTGTCTTTTAAATAGAAATAGGGTGATCTTAATCTGACCAATTTGTCAATCTCAGTTAGGACTATTTACAATATGAAATATTTAGAATAGGCAAATTCATAGAAATGATTAGAGGTTATCTTTTAAAGTTTTTATTAATGATATATTGATATTGTTCAGGATTTTAAAAACTATATATATGATATGATGGGCCACAATGTTGTTTATAACTTTGCAAAAAAAGCAAGGTTATGTTGACCTCTTAGAATGAGTTGCAGAGTGTTCCTCATTGTGTATATTCCAGTAGAGATTATATAAAATATAGTTGATCTCTTCCTTTATTTTGGAAGTACTAGCCTTTGAAATAAAGGGAGTAGAATTGGGAAATTAATGATAGAGAAAATGCAAGTTTGACTAAAATTTGTTAATTCAACTTTTGTTGTATACTTCAGAGAAGAGGAAATAATAATATTACTAAAGCATTCAAAATTAAGCAGACCCCCCTGCTTTAGAGTTTCATTTCACTTTGTTGAGTAAGCATATTTGTAGTGGATTCCCAGATAATTTTAGATTATACATTAATAAATTCATTTTAATATATATATTTTAATTTCTTTCTAATGCTTTTTTTAATGCTTTCTAATGTTTCTTTCTCAAAGTGAACAAAATATAGCTGCAGGACAAAAATTTATGTGGTTTTCATTCAGGAAGGTAAAGTCAAACAATTTGCCTAGGTCTTGTAAAAGCATTCATGCACAAAACAAATTTTATCATAATTTCTAATTTAGTTTGATTGGCTATAAAGTATCAATTAATAACACAAATATATATTAGTGAATTTTGATGATAACAAAATTATATTTCTGTTACAAAAAAATTCCTCATTCGTTTTCTTGCTACCCCACCTTTGCTCTCCCATTCTCTTTCTCTCCCTCTTTCAGCACATCACCATTGTCTCTTACAACAGTCTATGGAACAAATTCAAAAATATCTACTGGAGAGGGACAAAAACAAAACAGGAATTAGGAAGATACCAAGAAGCACAATGAAAGGAAGTAAAAAAATGTGGGCCAATTTTGAAAATTGTAACTTTTTTGTGGTTATGCAATTGTATACATTTGTAAAATTCATATAACTAGCATGTGGAAATGGTGGGTTTTTATGTAATTATATTAAAATAAACCAACTTTAAAACTACCTACTACATAAATTAATGTTTGCTGCAGAAGGGAAATAATCTTTATAGGGAAGATAGTGACAACAAGACAACATAATATAGTGTTCTGTGCTGTTGGCAATGTTCTGCTTCCAAGACTTGGTCCTGTTTATAGGGTTATATTAAGATCACGAAAATTCAGTAAGCTTTACACTAATGATATTTGGACTTGACTATGTGCTTATGATTCATAAGAATTTTTGGCTACATCAAATACACTTTTTTAAATATATATATTTATTTTTAGTTGTGGTGAAATATATGTAACATAAAAACCATTCTAACCATTTTAAGTGGACAATTCTTTGACATTAAGTACATTGGCAATACTGTGACACTTTCAACATTATCTATTTCCAGACTATTTTAATCACTCTAAACCGGAAATCCTAATTATTTAGCAATAACTTCTCATTCCAATCTGCTCTCACCCCTGATAACCATTATTCTGCTTTCTTTCTCTATTAATTTGCTTATTCTAAGTATTTATTATCAGAGAAATCACACAATATTTATCCTTTTATGTCTGCCTTATTTCACCCAACATAGTATCTTCAAGGTTCATCCATCTTGTAGCATGTACCAGTGCTTCACTTGTTTTTTTATGGCTTAATAATATTCCATAGTGTGCATAGACCACATTTTGTTAATCCATTCATCTGTTGATGGACACTTGGGTTGCTTCTGCCTTTTGGCTGTTGGTTATAATGCTGAGATGGACATTGCTATTCAAAAAGCTGTCCGAATCCCTGCTTTCAGTTTTTTGGGCGCACAATAAAAAATTAAAAGTAAAGAAATGCATATTTTGTTGTTCCTTTTCTATTGAAATTCCATAAAACCCTGTTACTTATGTGTTTTTTGAAACAGTGTAATTAACTTACTGATTCTTCTATTAATGAAATAGTGAATGAATTTTCTCCAGGTATTTATTTCATATTTGTAAAAGTTAAGTTTTTCACCTTTTGACAATTATAGCTTAGCACTTTTTAAGACTGTTTTTCTCAAATTATTCTTTCTTATTTCAAACTGAGTTTTTTTCCTATCAGTCCTTTGGAATTTTTTTTTTTCCTTAACAGTTCTTGGTATGGTGTAATTTACTGAATTTTTTACTTCCTTTTTTTAAAGTTAATTTCTAATTTCTTTGAACCATGTTTTCAAGTCCTCGAGATGTATCCATCTCATATCAGATAAATATAATTTTTGTGAAGCTCTCTGATTCTTGCTTTATTTCATACTATTTTAATATAATAAATGAACATATTCATTTGTCTGTCATAAGGTTTTATTTTATGCTTTAATGCTTGTAACTTTAGGAATATTTCTTCTTTTATCATTTTGCACGTTAAACACCATTATATGGAGTTAATTGTAATTGTTCTAAGTCTCCTATGTTAAATGTGATAGACATTTGACTATCAGAAAGAGGTACAGATGTAGGTTAGGGATTGGTCAAAGTAGTTTATCCAGTTTCATGCTCAGGAATCACTCTTGTGTTTTTATGATGGCTTAAAATATTGTCTTATTTTGAGCTACTTTAACCCTCAGCCTTATGCTTGATTCATGAGCTCTTTCTACCCTGAGTTCTTTGAATCTCACAGCTATACAAGTCTTACCTTCCTAAGCGATTCTCTGCACTTTAGACATCATATGTTTCTGTAACAGTACTTTGAGACCTATATCCCCCAGAACTCCTTCCCCTATTTGAGGCTTTCCTTCCAGTGTTTCTTTCCTCATCAATTATCTTCTGCCTAGTTTGTCTCATTTGCATTCAATTTTCTTTTTAGCATTTATTTATTTTCTCTCTCCCAAATACAGTGCTTACTCAAATACCAGTAATCTTTTTTATCTGTTCATCTTTTAAAGTGGGTCACTGAAAGGAATTCTTTTTTAAAATATATTTGTTTATTTATTTATTCATTTATTTATTTATTCCCTTTCCCACCTCCCGAGATGACTCATTTGTCTGTCTGCTTGTTGTCTGCTCATCTTTTTTAGGACGCACTGGGAACCGAAGCTGGGACCTCCATGTGGGAGGTAAGTATACAACCGCTTGAGCCAATTCCACTGCCTGCTTGTTGTGTTGTCTGCTAGTTGCATCATCTGCTAGTTGCAGTGTCTGCTCATTGCAGCAGTTGCAGTGCCTGATGGTTATGGCATCTGCTGGTGGTGGTGTCTGCTGGTTACTGTGACTGCTTTTTGTGGCATCTGCAGTTTGCAGCATCTGCTTGGGTGTGGCATCTGTTCATTGCGGCATCTCCTCAATGCAGCATCTGCTGGTGGTGGTGTCCTGCTGGTTGTGGCATCTGCTGGTTGAGGCGTGTGTTCTTTGTGGCATCTGTTCATCTTCTTTAGGAGGCACCAGGAACCGAACCTGGTACCTCCCCTGTGGGAGGTGGGCACCCAATTCCTTGAGCCACATCTGCTCCCGAAAGAAATTCTTAGTGTCATGTTTCATCCCTTGTTTCAAATTTTGGTTCCAATGTTTCCTCATCATGGAGGTCCATTTCACACTCTCTCTGAAATATATAAGAGCTCCAATACCACAAAGCCATTTTCTTATTGTATCTTTTCTTGGATTTGCTTCTCATGATGATATTTCCAGTCCACAATATTTTTATTTGTTATGTTTCATGCCTACAGATGGACCCTCAAAAGTGTTATGGAAAATAACCTATCAGGAGCATCTAGAGAATTAAAAAAGGAAAAAATTCTATAGGCTTTCTCTTGTCTATCAATTTTAAATGTCTTTCTTTGTGCCTGTGAGTGTGTGTCTGTGTGTGAACTAATTCATCTATGTAACTATAACTATACATTAGTATTGTGAATTCACAGGATTACATCACTCCATTGCTTAATACTTTTAATGTCCTAATCTCCACATGCTTATATCGTTTTGCAGTTTTGTTATCATTTGGAACAATATTCTTTGAGTAACCTTAAAAAGTATAGCTTAAACACTCCAAACATAGCACTTCATAATTTAAACAAGGTAGAAAGATACTGAATTTGGATAACTTTAAATGTATCTGCTATATTCTGCATGAGATATACTGTGGTGTAACATTATTACAGTTTGTCATATTTATTAATTTGGTGCAATAAAATATGGGTGACACTGCCAGGAAGAGAAACTGGGTTTCAGATAAATTAAGGGCTAATCCATGCCAGAGCTTATCATATACATTTATATCTCATATCATTAGATTTCTTATATAATGTTAAAACATGTTTGTATGTATTTTCTAAGATATTTTAAGTGACAGAGCAAAGAATTTTATTCACTGAATTAATGTCAATGTGCAGTGTATCATTTTAGAAACATATATTTTTATATTGATAAAATCCTTTTGTTGATTTGAACCAGAAGATAATTGGAACATATCCTCCTTGGAGCATCTCCTGTGGCTTATAACAGCTAAGTGGATATAAACAATCTATAAATAGCTAAGCGGACATATTTATAGTATAAACTACAGCTGACTGCTGTTTCACAAGTAAGTAGAATTTTCAGATACTTTGCAGACTATTTTAGGATATAGAATATAACATAATAAGTTCAAATATGCTATGAAATCCCTGGTACTAAACCTTTGAGTTCTTGCCTATTGCATAGACAACTAGAAATGGCATCAAAACCTGATTTGTGTAGAGTTCTACATAAGAATTGGAACTCCACTTATTGGAAAACAATACAGAAAAAATAAAATGTAAAGGTAATGTTGTAGCAATTAATCAGTGTGCTTCAAATAAGGCGGTTGCTTTCATTTTCCATTAGTCCTTAGCATATCAATCATAGTACCTTTAAATTCTTTGTCTGATAATCCCAGCATCTCTGTCATATCTGCATTGAGTTCTGACACTTACCTGATCTTTAGACTGTGTTTTGCCTTTTAGTTTGTTTTGCGATTTATTGTTGAAAGCCAGGCATGCTGTATCAGCTGGGAAAAACTGAAGGAAATAAAATTTAGCGTGCAACCTTCGGTTTATCTGGTTCAGAGTTTGGCTGAGTTTATTGTTTCCTGCAGCTCTAAGTTTCAATGCAAAAAGCTTCTTTTGATGTCCTTGGTTTTCTCCTGAGTGTTTTCTTAGGGTTTCATTAGAGACTTCTTAAATTGGGTCAAAGTCTTGCAATTCATTTTGTTGTAGCCCACTGTTTATTCCTTGTGCTAAAGAAAGGCTGTTGTGTTAGCAGTCATGAAAAGAACATTCATCTCATTGGAAATCTGTCTTTGGTCTTGAGAATGACTGAAGACAGCTCATGTGTTGAGATCTTTGTGTAAGTATGTATATGTATACATATTATACATTTGCTTTTAGGTTTTATTTCCTTCTCTTATCTACTTTATAAGGATCTGACTACTAAACACATCACTTTATAATATAAAATATATAATAGTAAATGTTATAAAGAAGGAAAAAACTAAACATTAATAATGCATTATTGTAGAGATATATTGAGGCTACTATCTATCTATACACTCACTCTTTATTTGGCTTATATAAGATTTTTCATTCAAATCATAGAATCTAGTTAAGGTTGGTTGCCCTGAAGATTTTTCCTTCTCATCACTGAGAAATATTAAAGTGATTATCATTTATTATTTTCTATTTTTATTGAAGGTTTTCATTCATTTATTCTAAATATCATGCTTGGTTTTTAATAATTTTGAGAAATATCATGCTGCTCACTCTTTATTTATATTTATCCTGGTTCTAATTTTATGTACTCTTTTCCTTTTGCAATTGCCCTGAATATGTATTTTTATATAAAAATTTTAAGTAGCTTGTATACTTATTTAATATTTTTAAGCCATTGGCTAATTTTTCTTTAAAATTTATTAATATTTTCCAGCTATTCAATCTGTAGGAGCAAATTCATGGTGCATTTTACTTGCCGGTTGATCATAACAAGCAATAAAATATTTTGTTTGCATAAAATGATGTTTAAATACCCATATTAACTATTCTCAGTGTGTTCTTCATATTTGGCATTGCAAACTCCCAATCTTTCTTTAACCTCACTTTCCAGACCTTCCGTAAATCTTCCCCACAATACTGAACATTCTAAAATGAACCATACATTTTTTGCCTCATTTTTACTCTTC
Source organism: Cabassous unicinctus (assembly GCA_029593785.1). Classification (NCBI taxonomy): domain Eukaryota; kingdom Metazoa; phylum Chordata; class Mammalia; order Cingulata; family Chlamyphoridae; genus Cabassous; species Cabassous unicinctus. The sequence continues at coordinate 36,676 of JAQZBX010010789.1, forward strand.
CCCTCTGCCTGACTTGCCCAAGGCTCTTATTTTCTCCCATACCACGTGATCATCTCCTTAGTTTGAAATTTGACAGATACCATGTCCTTTTGAATTTTCTGATAAAAACACTCAATTTAAATATTGAGTTTCACAGTAATTTTCATTCTGTTAAGTCTTGTGTGCCCTGGCAATGTTTTGGTTAATCATTTGTTTTCCCTGAGTTTATTTTCTACTTAGTTACCTTTAAGATACCTTTATATCAGTATAAAAATTATTTTTCTTAACTAATTTTATGTAAGAATTGTTTTGGGCATTCTTGAAAAACTCTAGTGAATTATTCAATGGGAAGAAATTGACTCTTTGTGCCATGTAGATTCAAACTGATTCTTATATCCACACATGAAGATTGGAGAGTCATTCAAAAATGAAGTCAAGAATCTTGTAAATATTTGCAGAACATAATATAGCGTAGGTTAGGTAGGGTGTTTGCCCTTCAAAATATAGAAAAGGGGTGAAAGGGCAGTAGAGCAATTATCTATAAATGGCTAAAGAATACAAATAAAAAAGTGAGCACAAGAAAGAAAATATATTTAAAAAGGAAATTAGAAATAGTAATATAATGAAATTTCATATATTAGAGAAATTATTAATTTTATTTCTATTATGCAGAATAAATCCTTCTAAAAAATAAAATGATTATCAATGTGAGTTAAAATAGTAAATTCAAGATACAGCATTTTCACACAACTTTTTATAAAATAAATGATGAAAAAATTAATATAAAAAGATATAAAGTACCTAATTCTGAGGAAGCTTGTTTTTACAATTCCTTTTGTCTGAACCTCATTTCCTCCAGGTTTTCATATTCAAGTCTTTCATGTCATTCAAATATGACCTTGCCCCAAAAACTAATCTGAAACACTTATTTTAACAGCAAGCCTAAACGTCTCCATACAGCCCCTCCAGTAAGTTTTGCTCCATACCATTCATTACCATCAAATTACATGAACTTGCTTGATTTATACTTCCCATCCTGCACAATAGAATGACATTCTTGTTAGATAGACCTTCTGCTGTTTCTAATACTCTGTGTCCCCCACCCCCTTCACAGGGCCTTTGCAATGGTGTTTCCCCTGTTATATTACTCTCTTCCCATGTATCTATGTGACTAAATCTTCCTCCCTTCAAGTCTTTGATCAAATGTTAAATTTTCCCTTCCATGAACACACTTTTTCTTTATTTAATATAATAAACTTTATTTTTAAAGAGGTTTTAGATAACAGAAAATTACATGAAAGTATAAGGGATTCCCATATAACACAACCTCTCCTTATTCCATATATTCCCTTATTAATAACATCTTATAATTGTGTGGTACATTTGTTACAATTGAGTAAATATTGAAGCATTGCTACTAACCAAAGTCTATAGTTTATATTGTGATTTACACTTAATTCCAATGACCTAAAATTGTCCTATGTTCCAACTATTATTCCTTACCCTTCCTCTCAGAACCTCTGGTGACCACTATCTTTATATCAATGTTACATGTTCTGCCATTACTACAATATTAGTAAGTTTAGTTTGCCATGGTTGCATTCCCCCCTTGTTTGTTCATTCCTGAAACTTGAGGATTTTGGGATGGTGATGCCCACTCTGCCTCAGATTGAGAAGGGGCTCAGACATTATGGGGCAGATGGAAAGAGCTGTTTTTCTTGCAGTTGTAGATATTCTCTGATTTTGGGGGATAGGTGTTGTCCACAATCATAATTTGTTTGTTGTCATGGGTGAGTCCAATGAACTGGAGAGTAGGTGTTGGCCACAACTCCTCTGAGATTCAGGGCTCAACTGGCATATGAACACACATAAGATTTAAGTCATGCTGAGTTTGGTTTAGAGAGAGGGCAATTTTTATTAACAAGAAGGTTTTCAGGAAGTAATGTGTAAGAAATAGTTATTATTCACTTTGTATAGGGCATGAGATGGTGATCCTTTCTCAATCTTTTGCATCTGGATATTCCTTTCTCCCAGCACCATTTGTTGAAGAGATTATTTTGTCCTGGTAGAGTGAGATTGGTGACCTTGCCAAATATCAGTTAGTCATATATGTGTGGATCTATATTAGAACTCTCAATTCATTTCCATTGATCAGTATGTCTATTCTTGCAGTTTTGACCACTGTAGCTTTATAGTATTATTTAAAGTCATGTAGCTTGTTTCCTCCAATTTTGTTCTTCTTTTTCAATATGGTTTTGGCTATTCAGGACCACTTGCTTTTACAAATAAATTTTATAATTGGCTTTTCCAGTTCAGTAAAAATTCTGTAGTAGTTTTCACAAGAATTGTGTTAAAATCTGTAAATCTATTTGGATACAGTAGACATCTTAATGATATTTAGTCTTCCAATCCATGAACATATAATATTCTTCCATTTATTTAGATCTTTTTTGATTTCCCTTAAGAGTGTTGTTTAGTTTTCTGTGAACAAGTCCTTTACATTCTTAGTTAAGTTTATTCCTGGATATTTGATTTTTTAACTGCTATTCTAAATGGATTTTTTCCTTGATTTTCTCCTCAGATTGCTCATTGTTAATGTACAGAAATTCTCCTGATTTTTGTGTGTTAATCTTATATCCTACCTCTTTACTGAACTTGTTTATCAGCTCTAGAAGCCTTTTTGTAGATTTTTCAGGGCTTTCTATGTATAGAATCATGTCTTCTGTAAATAGTGAAAGTTTTACTTCTTCCTTTCCAATTTGGATTTGTTTTTTGTTTTTTGCTTAAGTGCTTCACCAAGTACTTTTAATACAATGTTAAATAAGAGCAGTTATAATGGTCATCTTTGTCTTTATCCAGATCTTAGGGGAAAAGCCTTTAGCATTTCAACATTGAGTATGGTGTTAGCTGTGGGGTTTTCATATATATGCTTTATCAAATTGATGAAGTTTCTTCTGTTCCTAACTTTCAAAGGTGTTTTTTTTTTAAATCAAGAAAGGATGCTCTATCTTGTTGAATGCTTTTTCTGCATCAATAGAGATGATCATATTTTTTTTCTTTTGATCTGTCAAAGTGGTGTATTACACTGATTGATTTTCTTATGTTGAACTACCCTTGCATACCTGAAATGCAGCCCACTTGATCATAATGTAAAATTCATTTGATGTCTTGTTGAATATTATTAGCAAATATTTTGTTGAGGATTTTGGCATCTAAATTCTTTAGAGGGATTGGTCTGTAGTTTTCTTTTCCTGTGGTATCGTTTTGTGGCTTTGGTATTGGGTTGACGTTGCCATCATAGAATGAGTTAGCTAATGTTTCTTCCACTTATATATTTGTAAGAATTTAAGCAAGACTGGTGTTAGTTCTTTCTAGAATGATTGGTAGAATTCACACATGACACCATCTGGTCCTGGGCTTTTCTTGGTTGGGAGGATTTTGATGACTAATTCAATCTCACTACTTGTGATTGGATTTTTGAAATCTATTTCTTCTTTCATCAGTATCGGTGGCTTGTGTGTCTAGAAATTTGTCCATTTCATGTAAGTACTTTCCTCTTGACCCACTGATTATCTAAGAGTATGTTGTTTAATTTCCATATATTTGCATCTATTCTGGTTCTCTGCCCCTTATTAATTTCCAGCTTCATTCCATTGTGATAAGAGAAATTACTTTATATAATTTCAATCTTTCTTAATTAGTTGAGACTTGTTCTGTCACCTAGCATGTGGTCTGGGAAATGATTCATGCACTTGAGAAGAAGGTATATCTTCCCATATTTGGGTGTTGTGTCTGTTTCTGTCTATTAGGTCAAGTTCCTCTAAAATATTATCAAAGTCTCTTTTTCTTTATTAACATTCTGTCAAGATGTTCTGTCTAATGGTGTATTAAAGTCCCCCACTATGAGAGTAGAAGCTGAAAATTTCCGAACTCAAAACATCAAAATGGATAGAAAATCCAGAGTCACTGTTTTATATGACATAAAAACAACAAAAAAAGGAAAAGCGGTCATAATCCAAGAGAGGAACAAAGAGACAGATGAGTACCATAGGGAAAAATATAATGACCTATAGAATCAAAATATATCATCAAATAAATCAGAAAATGTATAAAATTGTTGGTCAGATTTTGGCTTCTGCCCTGACACTGTGAGTGGTACAAGAATCCCCCTTCATGATAAAAAACTCTAAACTTGAACAAAATACACTTAAAACTGTTTTCAAGCATTGGATAAGAGGCATAACAGGTCAGATATTCATGATATAATGGAAATATATGAGAAGGGAATCAAGTTTATCCTACACTTCTGTACTGCTTGCTGATGAAGGGCATGCAGAGTACCAGCAGAGTATAAAGTTCTTGAAAAGCTGAAGAGACAGACATTGGAGTTTCCTCCAGTTGAAGAAGGAGTAACAGTAAAGTTGGAGTATGAAAAGGACGTGCCCTGAAGATCAGTATTAGGATTCCCTGTGAGTCCTTAGCTCTATGCTGAGCTGTATATGTGCAGACGGATTATCACCAGACCTAGGAAGGGAGACACTACAGTACTGAGAGCAGAAGGACTGGGAGAAGCTGGATTTATTGTCCAGCCAGTATAGCAAATACATTTGATTAAATGCAAGCTTAAAGTTAAGAAAAACACACACACACACGCATTACAACTGTAAAGACCCTGTCTCTTTAGTAAATAGTATGCCCTAAGCCTGAAAATGACACCAAAGAAATCCCCTTAACAAAAAGTAATATGAAGTCTGAATGTTTCAAAAGGCATTGTCAGTAATTTATTGCCAGCCACAATAAATCTCAGCTCCCCTTATTGAAAGACAAAATAATCTGGACTACTTCCAGTATATCATTTTTACAGTACAGTAATTATAAAAATAAATTACCAAACAAAACATAAAGCAAGAAAATGTGAACCATATTAATGGAAAAAAGTTAATACAAACAGATTTCAAGATAAACTCAAGTTTGAGATAACATCCAAAGATTTTAAAATTACTCTATACATATACTTGATGCTTTTTCACAGTAACTGACTGTTTCAAAAAGTAAAGCCAACAGTGATATCTACTATAGGTGAGTAGTAAAAGGCTACATAAACACATTTCTGTAAATATAACTTTAGATATACTACTGTTCAACATAGTACTATTGGAAAAAGTAGACCTCTATATTCCAGAGATATGAAGATCAGTAAAAAATGCCTACAGACCCAGTTTTTTGGAAAATTAAAAAAATTCTTCACAAAACTTCAAAATACATACAGCAGAATTTTCTGAAACTAAAAGGAGAAATAGAATTTAAAAAGAAAATAATGACTGAGTAATTGTCAGGGAAAAAGTTCTAATTTTATTGAAATGTAGGACAAAGAACTCATGTATCTTTCTGTTTCTCACTTCTCATTACTGTCAAAATTATTCTATTATTAGAGATGATATACTGGAATCACAGCAAAACAGATTCAGCAAAAAAATGCAGTCATAAAATTAGTTTGTAAATTATTCCTTCTTCAATTTTTGCTTATATTATTTGAAAGTACGTTTATGACTTTAAAAAGACTGATTTCAATGTTATGTGGAAATACTTGCTCTTGGTGATTTTTCAAGGAGTAAGCAGAGACTATTGAATTGGCATTGAAATGAAAAAAATCTCCATCAGTTGTTCCTGTGGCTTAAACCCCGAGATCACCAATTGTGAAATAAATCAATGCTGACTTTTTAATCTCTAAGTTTATCACAGTTCACTGAATTTTTTATGGAGAAGAATTGTGCTTTAAAAATTCATCAAACATATTATTTTTAACTCCTTGATACATACCATAAATTCTCTCCTGCTATTCTAAAGTTTACATAGTTTCTACTGTGAAAGCACTTGCTTCTAAATATACTTAAAAATTATTTCATTACTGTTAATTAGTGTAAAATTCACAAGAAAACAATTCACCTGGTAATATATTGGCCATTAAATTAACTATAAAATATTTACTGATTCTGCACTGTTGTTTACCTTCTCTCATGTTTCTTTTAATATAATAAATTAATACATTAAAATAATGAAATAGGTTGCACAAACATTATTGTGTCTGAATACAACAATATATTTACTGTGCAGATGAATTAGATGGCACTGCCAAATTTACTGGGGAATTTGTAAAGCCTCAAAATTGCCCATCTATCAACTGCTGCACATGACTAGAAAGAAATTAGAATTGCAATACTCAATGCAAAATACATTAAATTTTGGTTTTAGAAATGTTTAATAAAACATAGGCCAAGGTGAATTATAAATATTTAATAATAAAGTCAGTATATTTCTGAAAATACACTGTAATAAAAATTATGTAAACATCAGTACATTTATAATATGCATTTTAAGCACAAATGCATCTAAAGATTAACAACATTTATGAACGATTTTCATTTCCTCCTTTGAATTTTGTTGTACTCAATTTTTTGTGTAATGAACAACGTTTATGTCTGTGATATAAATAGAAAAATATTTCAATGTGAAAAATGTGCTGTTCCATCCCTGGTGGTTAATTTTCTGGCCTGTAAGCCACAGATTAACTATTTCTGTAGAAATACCATCTCTTTTAACCAGTCGTCAATTAGAGCATCACAAAGGAATAACAAAATGGGGTGTACAATATTTTGTGGTTTCTAAGAGATAAGGAACTCTCTGGCACAAGCTTAACATGAATACTTTAGTTCTTGGATCATGCCAAGCTATCTTCCTTGGAAATTAGTCCCAGGGATGATGGAATGGTACATTATCAGCAATCCTCACTGTAAGAGGTGCCATGACCTTATCAGGGTGAACAGCAAGCAATTCTCCTGCCTTCTTGTGATCACAGTATCTCCCTGGTATACTTGCAAGGTGAAACTTCCATTTGAACAGGACTTGAACAAAAATTTTAGTTTGATTTTTTTTACCTCCAAGCAAAACGAAATGCATGTATGAAAAATTAAGCATAAGTTATCTTAAGGAAACAAATATTATATCACAGAAATTTCAGGCTCCTTAAATCGTTTATATTTTGTTTGTAATAAAATCTTTAGCTTGACAAATTTGTAGAGAGATAATGGTGGCAGAAAAAGTATTGTTCTCAAAGTTAGAGTGCTTTAGTTTCATAGATAAATGAAACTTTCTCAAAACTAAACACTTTTGCACTTCAAATGACTTTGATAAGAAGGTGAAAAGGCAGCCTAC
>JAQZBX010010790.1:0-43761 GCA_029593785.1 Cabassous unicinctus
CTCTATTTTTTTTTTTTTTTTTTGTCCTCTTTCAGTCTATTTTGTCTCTGTCACTCAGGCTGAGTAATTTATACAGGCATACCTCAGAGTTATTGTGGGTTCGATTCCAGACCACTACAATAAATTGAATATTCCAATAAAATGAGTCACACAAACATTTTGGTTTCCCCAGTGCATGTAAAAGTTATGTTTAAACTATACTGTAGTCTTTTAAGTGTGCAGCAGAATTATGTCTAAAACAATGTACATACCTTAATGGAAATATGAAACAGATACATGAAGTGAGCACATGCTGTTGGTAAAATGGAACCAATAGACTTGCTTAATGTAGGGTTGCCACTAACCTTCAATTTTCAAAAAAATGCAATGTCTGTGAAGTTCAATAAAGTGAAGCTTATAAAATAAAGTATGCCTGTATTGCTGTGTCATAAAGTTAATTGAGTCTACCTTCTGCTATTGCCACTATACTTTTGAGCCCATTCAATATGTTTAATTTACCAGTTGTGTTTTTCAGTTATATAATTTCCATTTGGCTCTTTTTTATAGCTTCTATTTATTTGCTTAGACTTTTCTACATTTTAATTTTTTTCAAGAGAATTTGTATTTGATATTTGAAGCTTTTTTATGATGGCTATTTTAAAGCCCTTTTCAGTGATTTTCAATTGAATGCTGAACATTTTGTGTACGATGCTAAGAAATTATTTATACAATTTAAATATTCTAAGTTAGCAGGTAGTTGCCGTGTTTAAATTAATGTGGAGGTTCTGGACAAATTTGTGGGCTGTAGTTCCAATGGCAATTTAGTTTACTGAGCCATTGCAATGCTAATTTCATGTTGTTTCACTTGTGCTTAGGCTTCATGGCTGGATGTCTGCTGGTGCCACCTGTGAGGCAAAAGGCACTTCCCTGAGCAATTCAGTGTATGGGTGTGGGGTGTTGGGGGTGGTAAGGGATGTTATACCCACATGGAAAATAGCATTTCCTTTGAGCTGTTCCTTGGCTTCCCAATGTTGATTGTCTTAATATATCTCTGCAGATGGCATGGGGGCAAGAAGTGCTTACCTGAACAGCCTTCTGTCACTGGGAGCCATGAGATTTGGGTGGCTGTTACTGGGTGAAGTTCCATAGATGCTCGAATAAGTTGCATTCTGCCATTGAGTGGAGGACTGGGAGATGACTGGCATGAATCATTTTTTGCTGTTGTATGGAAGGACAGGAACTGCTAGGCCTGCTTGGTCATTGAGTGGAGAATTGGGAGATGCTGGCCTGGGGTTGCCTTTGCTGCTGGGTGGAGAGCAAGGAGATATCAGGCCTATTGCTACCCCCAGTGTTAGCAGAAGAGCTTACCTGAAGATGTGGGGCATGGGTTGGATCAGCTTGCTTAGTTCCACTATTGCTGCTGCTGAAGGCACATCTACGGAGAATGGATTGGACTTCTTTCTTCAGGAATATCATGTTACTACTCTCACTAGGTGTTAGGTACCTTCTCAAGTACCCTTTCTTGATTTTTTGGCCAGAAATACAAAGCCAATCTCCTTCCTTCCTCCCTCCCTCCCTCCCTCCCTTCCTCCCTCCCTCCCTTCTTTCCTTCCATTCATCCATCCATCGGTCTGTCCATCTTTCTCTTCCTTTCCTCCTTTTTTTTTCTATTCTTTTTCATTTTTTTCATACCTGTTGGATGTTGAAGTTTGAAGGTCTCAGGTAATTCAGTTCAAAATATATGGAAGCTAAAAAAACCAAGGTACTCACCAAGTGCCAATGCCCCTAGCCAGTCCACCTTCTTTACACCTTTCAGAGTCATTTTATGATTGTTAAATTATACCCAGGGTATTTAGAGGAAAGGCACAGGGGAAAAAGGAGTCTATGCTATCCTTCCCTTGAACTTAAAGGGTTTTATTCCTTTTATATTAAGAAAATTGGATGTATATCAAGAATAAATTTACAAACATCCATTTTGCAACCACTTCAAATAAACTATATTATTATAATTTGTACAGATATTTTATTATTAAAATATAAAAATTGGTGATAAACTTTAAACCCTCTATGTTACGTTCCCATTCACAATCCTCTTTCTTCCTCCCCAGAGACAATCAATATAAGGAATTGTTTTTCAAGTTAATGATTTCATACTTCTATGATAAAGATAAGTATTCATATATATTAGCATTGTTTACAAATTTAAAAATAAATATAAATGATATTTTCATGTGTCATTTTTTGTCTCCTTTTGCTCAGCAGTCAACTGATCAACCCCATCTGTATTAGTCAGCCAGAGGGGTGCTGATGCAAAATACCAGATATCTGTTGGCTTTTATAAAAGGATATTTATTTGGGGTAGAAGCTTACAGGTACCAAGCCATAAAGAGGAAGTTACTTCCTTCACCAAAGTTTGTTGCCACATGTTGGAGCAAGATGGCTGCCAACATCTGCAAGGAATCAGCCTCCCTCTTCCTCTTAAGTCTCCTTGGTCTCAGCTTCTTCCAATATCAGCTGTAGGCTGGGATAAGTCTCGTCTGTCTCCTGGGGCTCATTTCTGTCTTGACTCAGCTGCTTTTCTCTCTCCACAAGGCCAGCTATAAACTGTCAGGCAAATGGCTTGTCTCTCTTCCCAGGGCCTCTGCTGTGTCTAATGGAGCCTTTTATCTTTCCTCACATATCTGTTTCTCTGTGCATTTACTTCCCACGGCTCCAGCATTAAACTCCACTCTCTGCTCTGCCCTGTGGTTTTCTCTGTTAGTCTTCACTCCCTTAGTGGGCGGGGACTCAGCATCCTACTGACTTGGCCCAATCAAAGCCCTAATCATAATTTAATCTTGCCCAGAGGAACAGATCAGTTTATAAACATAATGCAATATCTATTTTTTAAATTCATAAACAATGCCAAACTGCTACACCATGTCTGCTTCCATACTCTAACTTCTAACATATTTGACATGGAATGAGAAGATCTAGTGAGGAAAACTTACATTTTCTCAAATAGCAACAGAGCCTAACAATATAATGGATTTTAATTGCCTTAGGCATAGATTCCCTATTCTTTATGATTAATCACTAGCGTATACTGTTCTTCCTGTTCTTCTCTTTTATAATCAGTCACCTTGTTCATATATGTCCCCAAATTCCAAGAGATATATGCCACTGTATCCCAAGAATTATTTCATCCCACTCTGATCTTTTCTCTGACAGTCCAATTTTAGGTCTGCATATTACACAAAAACACTGCATTGAAAATGAATCCACCCTCTTTGACTCTCTTGACCTTCCACATTCTTCCTTCAGAGACCAGAATGGAGTGATGGGTTAATGCCTGGTGGTAATAGAGCTGATTCTATTGGAGTAAAAAGGGAGAAAGTCTTCCTACCTTAGTTTTTTAATGCTATCTATAGAATGTAAAGTGCTTGGTGGACTGAAGAACAGAAATAAACTCAATATCTTACTACATACTTGTTGATCTTTGGTATCCTATCCCTAGAATGGATTTTCTCCATCCCATAGTATGATGCTAAGCAAACAAAGATTGATATAGTAGATTAAAAAAAGATTTTAAAGAATACATACAGGTATGAACTAGAGGTTTTATGTTTTATTTTGTGTTTTAATTAATATACACATATTCAAGAGTATCTTTTGGAGTAACCAGTTTTAGAGCTTTAAATATATGACTGGAGGCACTTTGCTGTTTAATAAGGTATGAGGTGTGAATTTCAGATTTTTGAAACTCCAAGGTTCTAATGAAAACTTTAACTTTAAAATGGCTTGCATTAAATTTAGTCATCATGTCCCAAAATTCCACTGGGAGATCTTGTCTCAGTTTGAATGTCAGGATGACTAAAAGTTCCCCACCTACCTCACCATCCCCATCCTCCACAAAGAACTTGAAATGAAATTTTCTATGAATTCTTCAATTATTCTGACTAGTAATGGGAAAGATATATTTAGTTATCATCTTACAATGAGAGTGAAACAGCAAACTCACTCCAACTAAGAATATTTCTTTTGTTCTTTCAGCAAAATGTCCCATGGCAGCTGTCTTCTGGCTCTAAAAATGGCACCATGTTTAGAGATGTGATTGCCAAGAAAGGCAATTTCCCAGTAAGCTATAATCTCTGTCTCTGTAGAGAAATTAATTTATTTTCCTAGGGATAATACTTTTATTAAGTTTCACATATGTAAGAGTTAGCAATTTTCTTGGCTATAGTATTCTTATTGTTTATTGCTGTTTCTGTTATAAACTCTGAAGCTGCATTTTTGGAAGTGGAACTGCTCTTTTATCAAATATCTTCTCTTTAATTGGCTTTGTCATAATCTGAACATTTGTGTTAATGTTTTTTTTTCAGTTAATTTTACAAATGTGCTAGAAAATTGTTGCATCTACCACTGGAAAGGAGTATATATGTACCACATTTATGCACAATTTATGCACTGTACGTTTCTAAGCCTGGGAAGCACATCAAAAAGAAATACAAGTATCAATGTGATATTTTGACTTTTTGAACAGTAAGGTTATTTGAGTATTTAGTTTTAGATAAATCCAGAAGGCACTTGTGTGATCATTTAAAATTATTCACTGTGGTTAACAAGCACAAAGTGGAAGAAATATATTTACTAAAATGAGAATCTTCTTTGCTCTTTATTGAATGCATTGGGCTTCCTCAAACTTTATAACTTTTTGAGAGAAGAGACATGGCTTACTTTGATGAATAATACAGAAACATTACAAAATAAAATTAGGTGCATCAAGACGTAATTTGAAGAGAGCAAGCAATTATCGTTATTGGTATGGTTGCTCCTGTGACCTCCATAATAAAGTTTCTAATGGTGATATTTAGTTAAAATTTATTTTTCTCTGAAATTCTGTCTTCTTTTTCTTTTTAACTTCTTTTGACTTCATGAAAAGTCTGAGTAGAATTCAGGGGCTACATTATCCCATGTTATCAACAAACATTTCCAACTTTATTGAACTAATTGAGCTGAAAGACATATCTTACCAATAATTTTGTATGAACTTATACAATATATATGGAATTATAGATTACATTTTCAGAACATGAACAATGATATAACTTAAAATAATTAAGAATAGAAGAGTAGCAATAGTTAAAAGAACAAACAAATGCTGGTATAGGCTATTTGCCTTGGGAAGTTTTATGGTTACCTCTGGGATTCCCAAAATGAAAGCAATGTATTTTTGGTAATCTATGTCATTTTCCCAAAGCACAAGGCTATATACAGAATTTATCATTTTAAAGAATATGATCTAAACAAAACTATATTATGGAGTGACAGGGGAAAATGGCAAAATAATGAATTCCAAAACTCTATCCCTCAACAAAAGCATCAAACTAGCTGGCAAAAACTGTCAGAAACAATTTTTACAGAACTCTAGAATCTAACCAAAACCTTACAACACCTAAGGTAATGCTTAATGAGGATACTAGCTACTGAATCTTGGGAAGCTAGTTCTGTGGCATTTTAACTTATGCCATTACTATCCCCCAATTCCAGCTCAGTGGCAGCTTAGAATACAGCAACTCACTCTCTCCTGGTGAAGATTCTCATACTAGAAGAAGCAATAGAGAACTTCAACCTATAAAAATCAATACCTTTCAGTGAGGATAGAGAATAGGGAGCTGATGCTTAAATTATACAGATTTCCTATTTGGAAAATTTGGGTAAGAACAATGGTGGTGGTAGCACAACATTGTGAATGTAATTAGCAGCAAGGAATTTTATATTTGAATGTGGTGAAAAGGAGAAATTTTAGGTTGTAAATATATTACCAGAATGAAAATTTTTTAAAAAAGAACTGTACAACATAAACACTAACTCTAATATAAATCATGAGCAACAGTTAATAGTAGAATTATAATAATACTATTTCATCAATTGTAAGCAATGTACCACATTGCAGTAATTTGAGGGTTTTGTGAAACCCAGAAAAAAACACATCCTTAGATCTAATCTATTCCTGTGAGTGTGGACTTATTTTAGTGGAACCTTTTCATTAGATTACTTCAGTAAGGCATGGTCCAGGGTAGGTCTTAATCTTTTTACTGGAGTCCTTTATAAACAGGACGAGTATGGAGATAAAGACAGAGAGAAACTCCCAGAAACTAATAAAGAAAGCCCTGAAAGTCAGAAGCTGAAATAAAAAAAACACAAACACAGAGAAAGCCAGAGGAAGTCAGAAGCTAAACAATGAAACCCAGAAGAGAAGCGATAACAGCAGACACCACCATGTGCCTGGCCACTTTACATAGGAGTCCAGGATCGCTGACAGTTGGTCTTTGGAGAGAAATATATTGCCTGACAAAGCCTTGATTTGAGCATTTTCAAGGCCTCATAACTGTAAACTTATAAGTTAATAAATACCCATTGTAAAAGCCAACTCATATCTGATGTCTTGTTTTTGGCAGGTTTTAGCAAACTAAAACATACACTAATGCAAGGTGTCAATAATAAGGGGAGTATATGAGAACTCTGTAGTTCTGCATGATTTTTCTGTAACATCTATATTCTCTAATTTAAAAAAATCATCAATCAATAGAATACCTTGCATTAATAGAATGAAGGAAAATAAAGCGTGATTATTTCAACTCATGCAGAAAAGAGCATTTGCCAAATTCCAACTCCTTTTCATGATAGAAATATTCTACAGACTAAGAATAGAAGGTAAGTTTCACAATACGTTAAAGGACATAATGAAAAATCCACAGATAGCATTACACTTAATGAGAAAGAAAGCTCTCTCCTAAGATCAGGAATAAGATGAGGTTGAAAACTTTTCCCACTTCTAGTCAACATTGTACAGGAAGTTCTAGCCAGAACAATTAGACAAGAAAAAGAAATAAAAGGCATCCAAATTAGAAGGGAAGAAGTAAAACTATCACTAATCCCAGATGACATGAGCTTATATGCCTCAGTTTGCCAGACTGCCAACACAAATGCCGCACAAAAGGTTGGCTTGAAAATGTGAATTTATTGGCTTAAAGTTTCATAGGCTAGAAGGCTTGCTTCCTCCTGGGGTCAGCAGCTTTCTTGCTAGCCAGAAATTCTTAGTTCATTGGCTTTCCCACCAATCATGTTGTCCTCTCTTTTCTATTCGTGATTCTGATGACTTACAGATGCTGTTGACTTCTAGCATCTGGCTCTTCCCCGTGGCTTTCTCTGATTCTCGCTTCCAGTTTCTTTCTGTTTATAAAGCCTCCAGTAATCTGGATTAAGACCCAACCTCCTTCAGTTGTGCCATACTTCAACTTTATAATATCTTCAAAAGATCCGATTTGCAATGGGTCCACACCCACAGGAATGCATATTAAGATCAAGAATGTGTCTAAAGTGGAGTGCATAATTCAGTATACCACATTATATAGAGAAAATACTAAATAATCCACAAAAAGTCTATTAGAGGTATAGAATGAATTCAGAAATGTTGCAAGATGAAAGATGAACATACAAATATCAGTTGTGTTTTTATACACTAGCAATGAACAATAATACCAAAATAAAATTAAGAAACCAATTCCAATTACAAAAGACAAAAAATAAAGTAATAAATTTAACCAAGGAGGTGAAAGACTTGTACATTGTAAACTACAAAACCTGGCTGAAATAAATTAAAGAATACCTAGATAAATGGAAAGACATTGTGTGTTCATGGATTAAAGACTAAACATTGTTAAGATGTCAATACTACCTAAAGTGATCTACAGATTGACTGCAATCCCCATCAAAATCCCAACTGCCTTATTTTGGCAAAAATGGAAAAACTTATCCTCAGATTTATAAGGCATAGCACGGTATCTTGAAAAGTCAAAACAGTATTGAAAAATAAGAACAAAGTTTGAGAAATAACACCAATTTAAAAACCCACTACAAAGATGCTGTAATAAAAATAGTATGGTGCTGACATAAGGATGGGTATATAGTCAAGGGAATAAAACTGAGAGTCCAGAAATAAAACCATTCACCTACGTTCAATTGATTTTTAACAAGAGTCCTTAGACCATTCATTGGAGAAAGGATAGTTTGTGCATCAAATGATGTGAAAACTGGATATCCATATGCAGAAGAATGAAAATGGACGCATATCTCACACCATATACAAAATTAACTCAATGCGGATCAAAAACATAAATATAAGAGCTGAATCATAGGTATAAATCTTCAAGACCTTAGATTTGGCAATGATTTCTATGATATGACACCAAAAACATAAACAACAAAAGAAAAAATAGATAATTAGAGCTCATTAATTTTTTTTTAAACATGCATGAAATGACACTATCAAGAAAGCGAGAAGACAACTCACAGATGGGAAAACATATTTTAAAATCATATATCTGATAAGGTTCCAATATTCAGAATATATATAAAGAACTCTTGCAACTCAACAACCCAATTTAAAAAAGACAAACAACCCAACTTAAAAACAGACAAAGGACTTGAATAGACATTTCTCCAAAGAAGATATATAAATGGCAAATAATCACATGTAAAGATGCTCAACATCTTTAGTCATTAGGGATATGAAGAGCAAAATTAAAATGAAATACCAGGTCATACATACTAGTATGGCTAAAATTGAAGCTCAGAAAATAATAAGTGTTGGTGAGGATGTGGAGAAATTGGAACCCTTATACATTGCTGGTGGGAATATAAAATGGTGTAGCTGCTGTAGAAAATAATTTGATGTATAGCCAAAAAAGTTAAACATAGAACTACCATTTGACCCAGTATTTACACTCCTAGGCATACCCTAAAAGAATTGAAAATAGGTCTTCAAACAAAAAATTTGTGCATGAATGTTCATAGGAGCACTAATCACAATAGCCAAAAGGTGGAAACAACTCAAATATCCATCAACCGATGAATGGGTAAACAAATGTGGTATATATATATATAATGGGATTTTATTCAGCCATAAAAAGGAATGGAGGTTTTATAAAACACGGATGAGGCTAGCAAACATTTTGGTAAGTGAATGCTGCCAGAAATAGAAGTCTACATATTGTATGATTACATTTATGAAATAACCTAAATAGGCAAATCCAGAGAGACAGAAAGCAGGTTAGTGTTTTTCAGGGTCTGGAAGAAGGGGAGAGAATAAGGAGTTACTTCTAAATGTGTAGAGAATTTCCTCTGGGGGTGATGAAAAGTTTCTGGACCTAGCGAGTAGTGATGGTTGCACAATAGCATGGGGACAGTGACTCAACCCTGCATGCCCTAATGACATGGTTGAATCAAAGCCTTAATCTTGTTTTAATCAAGTAAATATAGAGCCTTTGAATTTAAGTCAATCTTACTATAATTTAAGCAAAGACTCTCAGCTGAATCTAATATAATCAAAGGGTATCTAATGTCAAGAGAAAGAGCCCAGTTTACAAATATAATCAATATCGCATTTTGGAATTCACAAATAGTAGCAAACTGCCACAGCCACTTAGCAAAACTTATAAGCAAAATATGTAAATCCAATCTCCCACCAATAGTGGGGCTAGTGAGGAAATAGAAACAGCAATGTCCCTTTACAGGAAGGCATGGTAATTAAGAGTATGGAGGCTGAAGCTACACATTGCCTACACACTGTCTCTGTCACTTTCTAGTTCCTTAACTTTAGGCTGCTTACTTAATCTCTCATTTCTTTTATCACCTCAACTGTTTGGTGACTGCAATTTATAGGGTGGTGATAAGGATCAATTTAGTTAGCATAAGCAAAAAAGAGAATAATTCCTGACATAGAGTAAGCCCTATAGAAACACGTGCTATTGGTTTTCTTATCCAAAGACAGTCCAAGAGAATCTAATTTTAATTGCACTAGAAACATTAGTTTAAATCTGTATCAACATTGAATGACTTAAAATCAGAAGTCATAATATTCTGAATTCCTGTAAGTTTACACGATGAGCTTTCTTCAGTCTTACTTATTGGAACTTTATTTTATTTGTAACTAATACACTTTTTCCCCCTCTTTTACACTGAATCATCAAATGGTGCAAGCATATCCATGTTCATATGTTGGTCCAAGATATGAAAACAGAAATCTACTTGTCTCTGCTTATCCCTTTTCATCTTAAATTACTCTACACTGTCCCATCTCCCAAGGTACATACACACACTCAAACAGACATGCAAAATATTGGAGACATATTTTTCTTTTCTTTTTCTCAGCCTAGACTGAGGTATCTATGTTCAATTGTCTTACAATGCTATCTACACAATTTGGGGGGAGTCCCATTTTCACTTTGTCTATTCATAGCAGCAGGTAGCTTTAACATAGAAGTAAATGCTCTGTGATCCTGAAGAATGAGACCATTAAAGGGCCAGGGTCCCCTTTGGATTCACTGGAAGGCATAGGACCAGGTTTTACTATCTTGCTGAACATGACAAGACTAACATAGGCAGTCATCCAAAGATACTGCTAATTCCATGCTGTCTGGAACTCTCCACTCTGCTAGACTCTAAGCAAGCCACCCTGCTCTAGTAAATCATTGGTTCTCTCTCTTATCAAAACTTTTTTCTTTTCCTTTGTGACTTCAGCCTTTAGAGAAAACTTATAATGCTTAGGCTTACAAGATTTTAGAGTTTGGTATTATATACACATATTGACCAATATCATAGCATAACCTAAAAACCTTCTCATCTGCCTAAAATGAAATTCCTACTCCCATCTTTAGCTACCAAAATTTTACCTGAATTAAGAACATCAGAAATGATACTCTTTCTCCGTGACCATTTTTTTCTAAATCATCTCTATAAAAATACTCTCTGCACACTCTATATTATGAAAATACTTAACACGTGAGAGTTTTGTGGCTCTTATCACATGCCATTTTCTATCAGAGTTTCTGTATGTCTTTACTTCAACAAGCATTCAATAAGCACTTTATATTTGCCAAGTAATCTGCTTAGAAATATGAACATATCTGGCAAATATTTAAGTATGTTTATTACTGTAACAAATTGATAATAATTCGAATTTCAGGCAGCAAGGAAGATTTTTTTACAGTACAAATTGTAAAGAATCACAAATGAATATGAATATTTATATGTAGATAGCTATAGATGGAGAGAGAGAGAGAGAGATGGTTATTCCTGGTATTGGTGACTTTAATGGAGAACTTCTGATTCTTTTCTGAGAGAACACACATATTCCTCATGAAATGAAATAATCAAAGAGTTCACTAGTCCTTATCATCAATATATTCTTTTATAAAAAAAAGTGCCAGGGAATTTTATATATGTATAATATATATAATATGTCAGGGGATTTTATATATCTATCTATCTATCTATCTATATATATATATATAAAATATGTCAGTACTTAATGCAATGTTGGGCATATGAAATTATTCTATTAGGTCATCTTCTTGACTACCCACAGAGAAACTCAGAGCCAGTTCTGAGAATTAGATCTTATTTGTCACATTGGCAAACAGAAAAGAAGATGAGCCCTTATTTTTGTGGCAAAATTTCTTTCTGCATTCCTTCTATTTTATTTTCATTTTACTAACTTTTTGAAATGTATTTTAATTAGACAAGAGATATATGAATACACTTGTCTATCTATTTATGTTTGTGTACATATATAGACACACTCTCATGTGCACACACACAAAAACATTATAGCAGAACCAAAAGTATTCTTATAACTATATTTTATCCATGTTATATAAAATTATAAACTATTTTTTCATATAGTTTCTGCAGCAAGAATCATGGTACTAATGAATAAAGAGCATTTAGGACAAGGAGTAGCCTTCAAATTATCATCTATAGAACACACTCTATAATCTGTTCACTCTGTGTCAATTGCACATTTCTTTTTGAAAAGTTCTATTAAGGGCGATGAAATGGGTATCCATGTGCAATCAACATGTGATTGTTTCTGTTGACAATAAATCAATAATTCCTTCTGACATGACTGTTATAGTATTAAAAATCCTTGAAGTAATTCACTTTCTCAGTGGCAGATGGATAAAGATGCCTTGGATTCTTTGAAAATAATACTCAGAGTAAATGTTCTAGTGTGCATTATTTCATTGACCCAAGGGTGAATGACCACTTATGTGATGAAGAAAAGCAGCTATCATTTTAGAAAGAACAAAGGGAAAGAATAAGAGCACTAGACACACACAACACGGTGGATCAGGAAGATAAACTGATGGATACAGATAAAATAAATGAAGAAAATTCAGATGGGGGCTTGGAATATGAATAATTTTGTTAGCAGGGGAGAATTAGGAACTGAGAAAGGGCATAATATACATGGTCTCCTTAGCTTTCAATTCTTTTGCATTATTATATATTTTAAATATCTACTCTGTGAAATAGATATTACCCTAGAATATGGATGGGGAAACTGAGAGATAAGTTAAACAAGATCTCATACCTTGAAAATGACAGAATGAGGAATTAAATTCCAGATCTGCCTGACAATAAAACCCTTGATCTTCTATGATGGTACCAACGTCATAAATTGAGGCAAATTGCTAATATATTACAACTTAGCTAATGATTTATTCCTACCAATCAGAAATTTTCTAATCTAGGTGTAAACACTCTATGGTATGACACAGGCTAAGCAATGATATATTTTTCCATATTTGAATTTTAAGTTATTAATGCCTTAGTAGAGATACTTGGATATTCATTTCCCATGAGGCAGTGAGACTTTCTTACTATTGTCTTGGGTCCTTCAATTTCACACAAAAGGGTGAATTCTCATGTAGCAGTTTGATATTATTTATGAATTCCAAAAAAAATATTTAATTATGTTTGTAAACTGGTCTACTCCTCCAGGCATGATACCCTTTGATTATATTAGATACAGCTGAGATGTCTTTGATTAAATTATGATAAGATTAGGGTTTTGATTCAACAATGTCATTAGGGTGTGCAAGTTTGAGTCCCCACCCCTTGGTGGGGATAAAACAGACTCTCACATGGAAGTAGATACACAGAGAAGCAGATAAATGAGGAAAGAGAGAAGGCTCCATTAGACACGGCAGAGGCTCTGGGAAGAGAGATGAACCTTATAGTCTATAGCTGACCTTGTGAAAAGAGCAGAGCAGCTGAGTCCAGAAAGAAACAAGCCTTGGGGACAGAGACGAGCCTTATGCCAGCCTGCAGCTGAGATCGTAAGAAACTGGGACCATGGAGCCTTAAGAGAAAGAAGGAAGCCTGAACCCTCATAGATATCACCCACTATCTTGCTTCAACATGGGGCAAATGACTTTGGGTGAGCAAGTACCTCTTATGGTACCTTGAGTTGGACTCTTTAGGGCCTTGTGACTGTAAGCTTCTACCCCAAATAAATACCCTTATAAAAACCAACAGATTTCTGGTACTTTGCATCAGCACATGTTTGGCTAACTAATACATCTTGTTAACCCCATTTGTCTCAGGGTCTTTTCTGCACTGCATGAATATTCCCTTCTCCTCTTATAAATCTTATTTCCATGTCCATTCTCCATTCCTTTCTTCTTGTAGCTTCTCACTTTTTGACTTTAATAATGTCTACAATATTAAGTTGGAAATTTTGCATAGTTAGACAATAAAGTCTCTTGGGAAAATTCCTAAAGTACAGGAAGCCTACCTGGGTACTAAGAGTCATAGATATAACTTTAGTTTATTTGTTTCTCTGGAATTTAGTTTCCCAATACATATTTTGAATAGGGTTGAGAGTTCTATCTTCCAAAATCTTGTCCAAGTTTAAAGGTTGTAGAAGGATTCAGTAGCTTTAGAGACCAGACTTATTTGGAAAATTGGTTTTATTGACCTTGACCAGACAGATAACATGGTTGTTTGTGACAGCCAACACACGTACAGTTCATAGTTTTAGTAACAAAGTTTAGCAAAATTCTTTATAATCCAAGCCTTGTCAACATTAAAATCTCCACCATTTAAAGTATTTTACATCAGCATTGATGACCTCTAATAATTAAAGTGACTCATGGCATTATTTCACACATGTTCCATTAGTCCACATTATTTTGGAGTGAGAAGTACAGTTCTTGGGGTGCTGGAGTCTGGATATTCATATTAATTTTAATCTGTGATCATTATGATAACAAATCACTCACTTAGAAGTAAAGCTCTTTATCATATGCTAAGATTTCCTCACATGACAGTGGCAAAATAACACACTAAATTCTTCCTATTGCTCCTCCAATAATATCAGAAGGGAAATTTGTTTGTATTATGTCTCCATCACATGATATTTCAATGTTTTATGTTGTCTACCCATGTAACTTACAGTCTCCTGGATAACCTTAGCATGTGAGTTTATGCAAATGTCTGCAGGCTTCTCATAGACTTTAATTTACTTGAGGACAGTGACTTTATCTTTAATCCCATTTTTCTCATACCCTGTTATAATCCCCAGGAGCTGCTCAAGAAAGTTTAATTGGATAACAGGTAGATGAAGAAACAGGTGAATCATAAGTGAAAACATATTCTCTTTGTTCTGATCTCATTAACAATAATTGTTCCTGAAATAAGTATCCCATCATTTCTTTGTGAAGAGCAGTATAGTGAAGTGGGATATCTGGTATAGAACAACAAGAAGGCAATATGGTGTAAGAATAAGGCAGTCTGAGGGCAATTGAGAGCTCCAATTCTGAAGTCACATTATTTTAGTTACAATCCTGGCTCTTCTGATTACAGGCAATGTGACTTTATATGAATAATGTAACCTATTCAAGCCTGAAAATCTTTGTTTATGAAACAAGGATAATAAAAATACCTCACTCATAGATTAGGCTTAAATTAGATAATTCAAGGAAAATACTTGAGTGTGCCGATTCAATAGCACTCCATATATAGTAGCTGTTTTTATAACTGAAATATTAATGTTTACTCTTCAAAAGTTTTAATTTCCAAAATTTACCTAACAAGGTTCACTGATTATTAGGCAATTTCTATACCAATTATGAGACCCTCACCAGTCCTAATAGAGACACATTTTCTTTATGAAACTCAAAGATTTTTCTAATGGGGTTTCCATTAGCAGTATTTAGCTAGCACTTTATTATTTAAAACATTGTAAAAGTGGGGTCAAATCTGGTGTCAAGAATTAGAACTATTTAAGCGGAGATACTTTGAAAATGCATTGCAATTATATATATTGAATCTTTCCTTTTTGCATACACATTTAACTGATTTAATTAGAACACCTGGGTGCATTTAAATTTACATTGGGCTATGGATATGTTCTTTCCTTTATAAACTAATTGCCTAGATTTACTATGATGTATTTTTATGACAGTTACCTGGTGCTCATCTTTACTCTTTCTCTTTCTTGCTGAGCCATTATTACAATGCCACATTAAATTGAGTTATCTCGGTTAGCCTTTGCCTTATGTTCAATTTAAATTTAGCAAAAATGCTCAGAGGTGTGAGTTATGAAAGGATTATCCAACACAAGAAAAATTTTAAAGAAATGAGAGTTTGGTTTAAAAAAATGGTGGAGAAGAAGAAAATCATATATGGATAAACTTGAGGTAGAAATATATTATCTTCACAATAAAAATACTCACAAATAAGATCATGAAATGGACTGTTACTAATGTAATGATTAAAGGGTTTATGATCTAAAGGAAAATAAATTGATTTTGAGCAGTGGTCATGCTAGTTTGCTAACTTTGGGCATTTTTTTACAGTATCTCTCGATGTTTTCATGTGTTCATTTGTTTTATTAATGTGCAAGTTAATTAATTAATCAGGAAGTCCCCTAAAGTGTTTTCCTTTAATAATGTTCATGTTAGCTTTCCCCTATCCGTTTTTCCCAAGAAATTATTATTTCAGTAAGTTATTCCAGTTATACCTCTAAAATAAATTACCAGTACATCTCCTTCTTGTCTTCTTCACTGCTACTATTATAGTTCAAGCTCTCATCTTTTGAAGAGGTTATTTCAATAGACTTCACCTTACTCTCCATTCAGCTATTCTTACAACAATATAATTATTATTCCACAAAATAACCAGAGCCATTTTTCAAAGATGAATCAGCATGTGTCATCCTCCTGCAAAAAACCTCCAGTTATTTCCTACATTTATATGGAAGACAATCTTCTTTCTGACCATGACTCAGAGTAACCAGGCTATTTTAACCCCTTCCTGAATCATTTACTTAATTTTCTACCAATCTTTCACTCATTTTTTTTAGGTCCCAGTCAACTGAACTTGATCATACTAAGCCCTTCTTTCTCAGAGGCCTATATTGCCATGAAGCCAGTATTTTCTTACTGTACAGGTCTCAAATTAAATTTCACCTATTTACTGAAGACTGTTTTAACCATCAAAAGGAAATTAGTGAGACTTTTCAGCTCTAAAATGTAAAAAGCTTGGCAGTTTTCAGGCCCATCCTTACAAGCAGCTTGATTTTCAGGACAAACTGAAAATTAAGGACTTTTCTTGAACCCATCAGGGAACTGAATTTGCAGGGCAAACCACCAGCACCAAATCTGGCAAGATAGGTGAATACAAAGAGCCAAAACCTAGACTACTTGCCTATAGCAGAAACTACTTCAATCATAAACTGGTAGGAAAACTTCCATGGACTTTACCTCCAGGAACCCCACCACGATTTCACAGTGAAGATCCAAGGAAAAGCCCCTCCTGTGTATGACAGTGGCAGGCAAAGAGTAATCTTTGTGAACCACACAGAGCCTTCTCCATTACAAAGACTTACTCTCTAGGTGGAAAGAATTTATGGGAGTCCTGTCCCAAAGCAGTGAAAGAAAAGCCTTCTTACTCCAATCATTCTAGTATTCCAGTCTCATATATAGTGAGGAGCACTAACTATATAAGAAGAAACATTTATGAAGGTTCCAGACTAGAAGCACAGGCCCACTAAAAGAATGGGATTTAATTCGAATATTGTGAATGCTCCCCACCCCTACACCTTATCACCACATCAACAAGGTCCCAACACAATAATAGTGTATTACAGCTGAAAGAAATGAAAGACACAGACTGTCTCTGAGGAGGAGCATTTAGGGAAGCCCAAAGACAAGAGCAGAAGCAAAAACAAAAAGGCTAGAGAAATATGATGCCTCTGACTTCTGTACCTACAGCAAACATTAAACACAGCCTAACTCCCGTCAGATTAAGTTAAATCCTCACACTAAAGCCTAATTCCTTTACTTCTGATTACCTGATCCACATCCGTTTTTCAAACACTATGACAATTCATATTAAAGGCAAAAGAGCAACACGATACTTTCTAATCAGACAAAGCAGGCATGAAAACCAGACCAATATGACATAGATGTTGGAAATTTAAACAGTTTGGAAATTTAAAATAACTATGATTAATATGTGAAGGACTCTTGCTGAAAAAGTACATAACATATAAAGACAAAGGCACAACATAAGCAGAGAGATGGGATTTCTAAGAAAGCATCAAAAGGAAATACTAGAAATTTTAAAACAATGTAACTGAGCCGAAGAATATCTTTGAGGAATCAGTGAGCTTAAAGATGGGTCAATAGGAACTTTCCAAAAGGGAAGTGGAAAAAAATAATGAATAACAAAATAAAACAGAACAGAACATCCAAGAGCTGTGGAATAGTTTTAAATCTTGTGGCATATATGTAATTGGAATACCAGAAAGAGGAGAGAGGATGAAGCAGAAGAAATATTTGAAGTAATGTATTAGGGTTCTCCAGAGAAAAAGAACTGACAGGATATATATGAATATAAATATTGTGATACTTATTAGATTTATTACAGGAATTGGCTCACATGACCGTGGGGATTGGTAAGTCTATATTTCCTAGGCAAGCCACAAGATGGGAATTCCAATGAAGGTTTCAATGAATTGCCCAGAAGTAGAAATAAGAATTCTTTCTGACTGCTGAAATCATCAATTTTCCCTTTAAGGTCTTCAAATGATTGGATTAGACTTCTCTCATTGTTGAAGGCAATCACCTTTGTTGACTGTAGATGTAAACAGCCATAGATGCAATCAACTGACTTAATGAGTTAAATCCATGAAATATCCTGACAGTAACAATCAGACTAGTACTTGCTTGACCAAACAACTGCACACCAAAACATAGTCAGGTTGACACTTGAACATAGCAAGGACAAGTAATAAAGCCAAGAATCTTCCATACTGAATGCAGGCATCACAGATTCAGAATGTGCAAAGAACACCAAGAAAAATAAATACCAAAATAATTATACCTAAACTTATTGTTTTTAAACTGCAGTACACTAAGAGGGACTAACCTGTAGAGGAACAAGGATAAGAATTACATCAAACTTATTGTCAGAATCCATGCAAGCAAGAAGAGAATGGAGTGAAATAAAGTGTTGAAGGAAAAATCATCAAGCAAGAACTATATACCCTGTTGTAGCAGTTTTATATTGCTTATGAATTCCAAAAATAGATATTGGATTATATTTGTAAACTGATGTGTTCCTCTGGGCTTATGAGATTGTATTAAATTCAGAGGTTTTACTATTACTTGATTAAATTATGATTAGGGATTTGATTTGGCTACGTCAGTAGGACATAGGTGACCAAGGGTGCAAGGACTCACAGAGAAAATCACACAGCAGAGGAGAGAGTCTGGAGTTTTTTGATGCTGGAGCTCAAGGAAATAAATACACAGGAGGAAAACACAGAGGAATAGAGTCTGCTCCATAGACATGGCAGAGGCCCTGGGAAAAGAGATAGCCTGATAGTCTACAGCTGACCTTGTGGAGAGAACAGAGCAGCTGAGCCCAGACCGAAACGAGCACCAGGAGAGAGATGAGACTTATCCCAGCTTACAGCTGGGATCATGGAGCCTTAAGAGGAAGAAGAAGAAAGCTGAACACTTGCAGATGTTGGCAGCCATATTGCTCCAACATGTGGCAACAGACTTTGGTGAAGGAAGTAACTTACACCTTATGGCCTGGTAACTGTAAGCTTCTACCCCAAATAAATGCCCTTTTATAAAACCCAACAGATTTCTGGTATGTTGCATCAGCAACCCTTTGGCTGATTAATACATGAGTGAAATTATCTTTCAAAAATGAAGGAGAAATAAAGAGATTCTTAAACAAAAACTGGCAATTCATTGTCAAAAATTGTTAATAGAAGTTGTTCAGGAAGAAGTAAATTGTGTTGTTTAGAATCAAGGATCTACATTAAGAAAGGAAGAGGTTTTGAGAGGAATGAAGAAAGAGAAAATAAAACATTTTAGAAAATGAAATGAAAACATTTCATGAAAAGAAAACATTTTAGTTTTCTTTTTCTTAATTGATGTAAAATATAACTGTTGCAAGCAATAAAGAAAAAGAGTAGATTGGATGATTATAACCCTGTGGATTAGTGAAATAATTGGCCACATTGTCAGAAAGAACATGAGTGAGGAATTGAGAATACTGCTATAATTACCTGCAGTACATGTGAAAAATGATTAATATTCATTCCCTCCTGTTCTATTTATTGGAAGAGTTTGAGCAAGATTGGTATTAATTCTTCTTTCAATGACTGGTAGAATTCACCTGTGAATCCATCTACCCTGGCATTTTATCTCTGGAAGGTTTTTGATGACAATTTCAATCTCCTTACTTGTGATTGGTTTGTTGAGGTCATCTATCTCTTCTAGGGTAAGTGTAGGTTGTACATGTGTTTCTAGGAATTTGTCCATTTTGTTCACATTGTCCAGTTTGTTGGCATACAGTTGTTTATAGTATCCTCTTATGAGCTCTTTTATTTCTGTGGGGTCAGTAGTAATGTCTCCACTCTCATTTCTGATTTTATTTGTATCTTCTTTCTTTTTTTCTTGGTCAATCTAGCTAAGAGTTTGTCAATTTTGTTGAACTTTTCAAAGAACCAACTTTTGGCTTTGTTGATTCTCTCTGTTGTTTTTTGTTGTTGTTGTTTTCAGTTTCATTTATTTCTGCTCTAATCTTTGTTATTTCTTTCCTTCTGCTTACATTGAGATTAGTTTGCTGTTCTTTCTCTAATACCTCCAGGTGTTAAGTTAGGTCTTTGATTTTATCTCTTTCTTCTTTTTTAAATTTTATTTCAGTTTTAGCAAATCAATTTTATTGATACATAATTTAAAAAAAACATAAATCCATCCAAAGTGTATAGTCAATGACACTTGGTACAATCACATAGTTCTACATCATTCACCACTCT
The DNA here is from genome assembly GCA_029593785.1 of Cabassous unicinctus. NCBI lineage: Eukaryota > Metazoa > Chordata > Mammalia > Cingulata > Chlamyphoridae > Cabassous > Cabassous unicinctus. The sequence continues at coordinate 20,153 of JAQZBX010010790.1, forward strand.
TTCTTCTTTTTTAATGTAAGCCTTGGGAGCTATATTTTCCCTCTTAGCACTGTCTTTGCTGCATCCCATAGGTTTTGATATGTTCTGTTCTCATTTCTTACATTTCAAGATATTTACTGATTTCTCATGAGATTTCTTCTTCGACCCACTTATTGTTTAAGAGTGTGTTGTTTAACCTCCATATATTTGTTAGTTTTCTGTACTATTCTGGTGCTGGCTGCTGACAATTCTTGGATATCTTTGACTTGTGTCTCAGCCTTGATTTACATGAAGATGCCCTCTCCTTTCTCTTCCAGATTCTTTTGCCTTCCAGAATCTGCTAACTTCTGTCCTCAGGCTCCTTCCTGTGGCTTTCTGTGACTCTGACTTAAGACCCAACCTCATTCAGATAGGCCATACCTTAACTAAAAATATCATCTTCAAGAGATCCTATTTACAATTGGCTCACACCCACAGGAATGAGGATTAAGGTGAAGAGTATATCTAAACTGGAGTACATAATTCAATCTACCACAGGCAATATAATCATAAGAAAAGTATCAAATTCCAATAGAGAGGCATTCTACAAAATACCTGACCAGTAATCCTCAAAAGTGTGAAAGTAATCAATAACAATGAAAATCTGAGGAACTGTCACAACCCAAAGGAGACTTAGGAGACATGACTACTAAATGTAGTGTGGTATCCTGGAACACAACAGGACATTAGGGAAATACTGAGAAATCTGAATAAAATACAGTTAATAATACTGTATCACTTTCAAATCATATAATTGTGACAAAGGTAATCATAATAATACAAGATGTTCACAATAAGAGAACCTAGGAGTTGGGTATCCCAAAATTCTCTAAACTTTTTACAATAATTCTGTAAATCTAAAACTTTTCTAAAATAAGTTTATTTTAGAAAGAAAACTAACCCTGTTGCCAGTCATTCTCTATCATATCATTCTGTTTTATCTTCATAGTATATCATTTTCTCAAATTATGATTTTTTTCTACTGCCTATTTATTTTCTGCCACTTTTCTGTCCTCCTTTCATTATATAAATTGTAAGTAAGAAGGTACCTTAACTGTATAATTTCCGCTATATTCCCAGAACCCAGAAGAGAGTCTGACACACAAGCATTTTCCAAGACCATCATGTTAACAGCAAGATATTGATTCAATTATGTATAAAAACCCTAATGCAGATAGCATGGTCTTGAAGAAACATACTTTCTGGGAAAGTTTTTTTGGTTTGTCCCAAAGCCTTAAATGGGAGAAATGAACAGCAATGTACTTACAGGGAATCTACAAACAAGTATATCTACTGAAGAATGGACATCATTTGGCCATTGCCAGAATCCAATATTTCAATAATGATTGGTCCTTAGGGTAAATTATACCATTTAATCTATTTACTATTATATTAATTACTTATCTTTTAATTGTAGGTAAATTTCTTCCTTACCTTTGCAGGAATTTTATTACTATTTTTCTTTTTTTTCCTTTGCTAAGGCTCAATTAGCATTTAGAATGCTTGCTGCAGAAATACAAATACAGATTGAAATTTTGCATAATAAATTAAGTGTTACAGGAGGCTGAAGAAATGAAGCTTTTAGAAAGCAAGAAGAAGCACCTCCTAATATAAAGCGCTGCTTTTTATCATGTTGTAAAATCCATCTATTATATATGGTGAGATACAAAAATATCTAGACTGCTCAACAAAGCCCTTGTGCATGTCTTCTTTGATATTTAATTTAGGTGAATGGTCTAAGTATCTATAGGACTGACGAAGTTCAAGATCATTGGCTCACATACTTGACTGACTAGGCATCAATAATAAAGAGACCAAGTGAAAGAATGATGTGTATTGCCCTAGGTTTTATTTTTTTCAACTGCCATAGCCTGCATCAAATAAATTCAATAGATCAAATAAAGCAGTGCAACCAATTCCTTATATTTTTTTGTCATAAAAACTATAACCTTGGTTTTTAAACTGTGTGGATGTAGGTGTTGATGATTTGTTCCCAGCATCAGCTTGGAGGAAACTAAGAAGAAATTCCTAAAATAGCTGCAAGTGAAAAGAGTTGACATTAACTCCTTCCAAAAACTTATGTTTTTAAATACAAGGGTGATACATATGATACATACTTGTTTAAAAGATCCCATTTGTGCAAATAAAAAGTTAAAATTCAGATCAAGTTGGCAGCATAAGACATGCTAGGGTCTTACGCTCCATAGAATCTTTGAACAAATCGGAAAAACTGGCAAAGCCATATTTCTCAAAACCCCACAAAAGAGTTAAAGGGTTGCAACAACTGGCTCCCTCATCCTAAACTGAATGAGGGATCCAGTTTCTTGATTTAGCCCTCCTAAATCAAGAAACTCAGCTTTAAAAATGGTAGGAGGGGAAGCAGCTGCGGCTCAATTGGTTGGGCTCCCGTTTACCATACGGGAGGCCCCAGGTGCAATTCCTGGTGAAGGAGAGTCAGCCAGGCCCACACCGTGCGGTAAGCTGATGGCCCACGTGAGCTGGTGCAGTGAGCTGGCACAGCAAGATAATGCAATAGAGAGAGACAAGCAGACACAGAAAAATGCAAAGGAAATGGACACAGTGAGCACAAGCAGCAAGGGGGGGATAAATAACTAAATAAAAATAAATCTTTGAAAAAAATGGTAGGAATGAAATATATATTTAAAATTTAATAAAAGGAAAAAAAATGGTAGAAGTTAGTGGCACCCTTGATTACCCCTCCCCCAGTTGATGGGCTATAGAGCTGACCACAAGTCCTACTGTGGGTCTCTGGCCCTGTTCCAGAAGGATCAGAGTAAACTCAATGAACATACTGGGGTTACTGTGTGCCAGTATCACTCTAGTGGGTGGCAGCCTAAAAGACTGCAGCAGGAAAATTTTCATTGGCACACCCTCCCAGAATTTGCCCTGGAGGGAGAAGCAGCTTGCACACAGATAAAGCAGCACAAACAAACACACAAAACAAAACAATAAAGTCAAAGTAGCCAAGGGTAAAGGATTACCCACTTTAAGAAATACAAGAGATCACCTGGGAGTGAGGATGTCTATTTCATAGGGAATAGAGAGGCCATTGACTTCCTGTATTGGGGAAGTCTGTCTTTCAGAAACAAGGAGGGAGGGAATTAAGACATTTCCAGATAAAGAAAAATGGAGAAAATTCCTCTCCACTAGAACTACCTTATAAGCAATGCTAAAGAGAGTTCTTCAGACTGAAAGGAAAGGACAACTGGCAATGGATTGAATTGGTCTGAAGTTTAAATAAAGAACTCTGAAAATAGGCTAATTATAAAAGCCAGTAATATAGCATTGCATATTTTTGGTATATAACTCCACTTTTTACTTCTTATGGGTTTTTAAATGCAAATGCATAAATGAGTAATGATAAATCCATATTTTTGGACATATGATATTTAAAGATATAATTTGTAACAAGCACAACAAAAATGATGGAGGGATGGAGTGGCATAGAGCAATGAATGTGTATGCTGTTAATTAGGTTGGTTTGAAAACTAACATGATTGTTATAGATGTGCATGTTACATTTGAGTCACATAATAACCACAAAGAAATAATTTGAAAAATATTTACATAGGGAAATTAGAAGGGACTCAAATTGTTACACTACAAAAAATGAAAAACATATGAAGGTAGGCATTAATGGAAGAATTGAGAGGAAAAAAGGAATAATACTTATGTATTAGTCAGCCAAAGAGGTGTTGATGTGAAATACCAGAAATCTATTGGCCTTTTTAAAGGGTATTTATTTGGGGTAGAAGTCCACAGTTACCAGGCAATAAAGCATAAGTTACTTCCCTCATCAATGTCTAGTGCCACATGTTGGAACAAGGTTTCAGGCATCCTGGGTTCCTCTCTTCCTGTGGCTCGTTTCTCTCCGGGCTCAGCATCTTTGCTCTCTCCACAAGGCCAGCTGTAGATTATTAGGCAAACAGCTCATCTCTCTTCCCAGGGCCTCTGCTGTGTCCAATTGAGCCTGCTCTTCTTCCTCATGTATCTGCTTCTCTATGTGTTTAATTTTTAGGCTCCAGGATCAAAACTCGAACTAACTCCTGTGCCTCGTCATTTTCTCTGTGAGTCCCCACCCACCAAGGGGGCAGGGAATCAATGTCCTACTGATGTCACCCAATCAGAGCCCTAATCATAATTTAAACAAGTAAAAGTGAAACTTCCAACAGACCAGTTTACAAACATAATCAGTATTTCTTGTTGGAATAGATCAATAATATCAAACTGCCACACTACTCTCTGAATTCCAAAAAGACATTACAATATTCAAAAAGGAAAACCTTAAATCAGTACCAATGCTATTTACAAAATCAGATCACACTCAGTTTAAAGAAATATAGTTGTTCTTGGGGCCAAGTCCTGTCTGGCTGTAGACCTCTGAAAATTACTAAACAATGTATTAGTTTCCAATACACAAATGGACAGACAAAGGATAAACATTTTCATTACAATAAGGAGAAATTGGGAGGGAAACATGAGTTATGGGTCCAGAACAGTTCTGTAAACCTGCAGGGCATACTTCATTAGATGTCAGAGTCTGAGAATAATTCTTAAGACCATGTTTCTTCTTCCTGGGGCCTCATGAGGACCCATCCTTTCCACAGGCTTGCCCAATGGCCATTTTCTTGTTTCCACCCTCATCAAGCATCTGGGTGGCAACCAAGCTCCAGACCTCACCCTCCAAGAGCATTGGGGTGATTGACACCTTTTACCCAATCTGTGGATTAGAGTTTTAACCCCCCTAGTAGAGTGAAGTGAAGAAAACATCCTCCCTAACTTTTGGCATACAAGCCCAAACATTTTAGAGAAATGAGTTGGTGACCTGGCCTTCCCTAATCCATGGGGGACAGGCACACTCTTCTTAGACCTGTGGGGTGCTGACCTTAACCGCCCTAATCCTTGGGGAATGTGCTCTAGCCTCTCTGTACCCTGGGATGGCAAAACTCTCCCTGAACATCAGGCAGGAACATACATCCTCTTCAATTGCTGGGGCAAAGTCACCCTCTATGTACACATGGGTGGGGTTCCTGTCTTGGCCCAAGGTGATGTCTTAATTCCAGATCTCAGCTTCCATGGTTTTTCTCTTAAAGATGTTTCCCTTTCATTCTCTCCCATCAATGTCCCTTTTACTCCAAGCTGACAGTGGTTTTGTTCATACAGCTCTCTCAAAAAGCTTGTTAGTTTAGCATATAAGAAACAGGGATCCAAGCCATCAGACAATAAAACTTTCCAAAAGTCTTTCCTAGATAACTGCATTTTTAATCCTGATTTACAAGTTCCAAGTTTAGTTAAGTCCTCAAATGGGCCACTATCATCTGAGGACTTGATAACCAGAGACTTGAAGTTCCAGAATCAGTTTCTGGTTTCTTTGTGCCCAACAATTCAGTCCTGAGCTTATCTCATTCAGCTAGCATTTTGCTATAAACTTCAAAGTGAAGCCAAGCTGCATTCTCCAAGTTTACTTTGGAAAGTTTTTCAGCTAAATGCCCAGTCTCACCATTTTATTTTATTTTATTTTATTTAAATAATTTTTTTTTATTTTTTAAAAGATACTTAGATTACATAAATGTTACACAAATATTGTAGGGATACCCATATGCCCCACCTCCCACTCCTCCCACAACCTCCCACATAAACATCCTTCATTAGTGTGGCACATCACCTGCAATTGATATACACATCTTGGGGCTTTGTCACTAAGCATGGACCATAGTTCACATTGTAGACCACACTCTCTCCCACACAGTTCTGCATGTTATATGATGATATAAAATGGCCTATATCTATCATTGCAATGTCACCCAGGATAATTCCCCAGTCCCGAAAAAGCCCCTGTATTACAACTGTTTTTCCCCTCTCCCTGTCTCCAAAGCATCCAGTGGCCACTGACTCCACATTAATGTAATTACTTCCATTGCGAGAATCACAATATGTCTATAACGGAATACCAGTAAGTCCACTCTAGTCCATAGCTCTTCCCCCAATCCTGAGGCGTCTGAGATGGTGATATCCACTCCACCTCCAAGTAAGAGGGGGCTTATATCCATGGATAAGATGGATGGGATTATCCTGCCTGCAGCTGCAGACTCTCTTCATTCCCTGGGATGGCTGCTGTCCATCATCTTCTCCCCACCAGGTGTCCAGGGTGAGTCCATTGAGCTGTAGAGTAGGAGTTGCAGCTCCACTGAGATTCTGGGCCCAGCTGGCACATGGACAGCCCAAAGACTCCGGTCTCTGGAAGTACACCTACAAACTCTGGCACCACATATAGGTTTGAATAGAAGGGACAGATGGACCATGGGCAGGGAAGACATATTTGGGTCCAACTCTGTTACTCTCAGGAGCAAGGATTCCAAAGTAGGGCCCACTGATATGGCATGAAACTCTGGGGCTATCCGCCCTGATATAGGACCTGGGTGTCTCCAGAGCCCTCAGGAGCCCCTCTGTTTGGGGCAGTCTCACTATTTTAAAATATTTTATGCCTTCCATAAAACATCAGGAGTCAATCTTACTAAGTTTTCTGTGACTTTAAAACATGGGTCACCTTTCCTCCAGTTTCCAATAATAGTTCCATCATTTACTTCTAAGTCCTCACACAAAGTCTCTTTACAATGCATAATACTATCAACAGTCTCTTCAAAGCATGGCAGGTCTTTTCTACCAAGCATCTCACAATTCCTCCAAAAAATACCCATTACCATTACATTTATAAAACTCTTCCAGCATTTTGGTAATTGCAAAAGCACGCCCCCATTCTCCAGTACCAAATTCTGTATTAGTCAAAGGGGTATTGACGCAAAATACCGGAAATCTGTTGGCTTTTTAAAAGGGTATTTATTTGGGGGTAGAAGCCCACAGTTACCAGGCCATAAAGCATAAGTTACTTCCCTTCCCAAAGTCTTTTTCCACGTGTTGGAGCAATTTGGCTGCTGATGTCTGCAAGGGTTCAGGCTTCCTGGGTTCTTCTCTTCCCATGACTCATTTTTCTCTGGGCTCAGATCCTTTTCTCTCTCCACAAGGCCAACTGTAGACTATCAGGCAAATAGCTCATCTCTCTTCCCAGGGCCTCTGCTGTGTCCAATTGAGCCTTCTCTCCTTCCTCATGTATCTGCTTCTCTATGTGTTTACTTCTTAGGCTCCAGGATCAAAACTCGAACTAATCCTGTGCCTTATCATTTTCTCTGTGACTCCCCACCCACCAAAGGGATGGGGCTCAATGTCCTACTGATGTGGCCCAATCAGAGCCCAAATCATAATTTAATCAAGTAAAAGTGAAACCTCCAACAGACCAGTTTACAAACATAATCAGTATTTCTTTTTGGAATTCATCAATGATATCAAAGTGCCACAACTTACAAAGCCCAAATAGCAAAATGACAGGAGAAAGTCCTGCATTATTGATAGTTACTTTAAATGTAAATAGAGTAAACTCTGCAGTCAAGAGGCAGAGTTTGGCAGAATGAATTTTTTAAAAAAGCATGATACAACTATTTGTTGTTTACAAGAGACTAACCATAAATTCAAAGACACAGGTTGATTGAAAGTGAAAGCATGGGAAAAATATACCTTACTACTAGTAGCCAAAAGAGATTTGACGTACTATACTAATATCAGATAAAATAGACTTTAAGTCAAAAACTGTTATAAGGTACAAAAAAATGTTACTATATCCTGATAAAGGGGTCAATTCAACTATAAGGCCTAACAATTATAAATATATACTCACCTAATGACAGAACTCCAAAATATATGAAACAAATATTGACAGAGTTGATGCAAAAAATAGGCAGTTCCATATTAATATAGGAGACTTCAATATACCACTTTCAGATAGAACACCTGTCCTGAAGATCATTATGGAAATAGAAGACTTGAATGATCTATATACAAATATAGATCATCTCAAACATAAACATCAGAATACATGTTCTTCTCTAGTACACATGGTAATTCTACAGGACAGATAATTTATAAGGACACAAAACCAGCCTCAATAAATTTAAAAATATTGAAATCACACAATGTATCTAATCCAACCACAATGGAAGGAAGCTGGAACTCAAAAGGGAGAACTGTAAAATTCACAAATATTTGGAAATTAAACAACACACTCTTAAACAACCAATGGGTGAATGAAGAAGTAACATGGGAAGTTAGGAAATATCTTGAGGTGAATGAAAACAAAAACACAATGTACAAAACTTTATGTGATACAGCAAAGACAGTGCTGAGTGGGAAATTTTTTGCTCTAAAAAGGTAAGAAAGATCTTAAATCAGATACCTAACTGAACAACTGGTGGATCTAGGAAAGAAGGGCAAATTAAACACAATGCATGCAGAAAGAAGGAAATAACAAAGATTAGAGCAGCAATAAATGAAATACACAATTAAAAAAATAGAAGTAACAAAACCAAAAGTTGGCTCTTTGAAAAGATCAGTAAATTAACAAATGTTCAGCTAGACAGACAAAAAGAGAGGGGATGCAAATAACTAAAATCAGAAATGAAAGGGGTGACATTACTACGCCACAGAAATATAAAACATTATAAGAGGATATTATGAACAATTATATGCCAAACGTGAAATAGAAAAATCCCTAGAAATATATAAATTACCCAGATTGACACAGGAAGAAATAGAAAACATCAACAAACCTATAACAAGTACAGAGATTGAATCATCCAAAAGCTTCCATCAAATAAAAATTGAAGGCCATATGACTTTACTGGTAAATTTTACCAAGCATTCTCAAGAAGAATTAACATTGATCTGGCTCATCCCAACACATTGATGAGGATGTAACACCTCCTAGCTCAGTCATTGAGGTTAACATCACCCAAATTCCAAAGCCAGATAAAGATCCCAAAGAAAGAAAATTACAGACCAGTAGTCCTAGTGAATATGATGCAAAAATCCTCAAGAAAATACCAGCGAACTGAATCCAACAGTACACTGAACGAATTATATACTATGATCAAGTGTCTTTTTTCCTAAGTATGCCAGGATGGTTCAACATTAGGTAATCAATTAATGTAATACACCCCATTATGAAAATAAAGGGGAAAATCATGTGATCATCACAATTGATGCATAAAATGCATTTGACAAAATCCAACACTCCTCCTTTATAAAAAATACTCAGAAAATGGAATTGAAGGAAACTTCCTCAACATGATAAAAGGCATATATCCACAAACAACATTGTACTCAATGGTGAAAAATTTGAGAGCTTTTCCTCTAATATCGAGAACAAGGCAAGAATGCCCACTGTCACCATTGTTACTCAAAATTGTACTGGAAGATCTAGTCAGAGTAATTAGGCAAGAAAAGGAAATAACAGATATACAAATTGGAAAGGAAGAAGTAAAACTTCCTATACCTGCATATAGTCTCTTCCTATATATAGATAATCCTGAAAATTCACAACAAATCTAGTAAAGTAAATAAAAATAGTCAGCAAAATGGTGGGATCCAAGATCCATATGCAAAAATAAGTAGTGTTCCTATACACTAGTAATGGACAATTTGAAGAGGAAATCAAGAAAAAATCAATTTACAGTAACAACTAAAAGAATCAAAACTCTAGCAATAAATTTTACCAAGAATGTAAAGGTCTTATACATGGAAAACTGAAAAACATTGCTGAAAGAAAGCAAGAAGTTATAAAGACATTACATGTTCATGGATGAGAAGACTAAATATTGTTAAGATGTCCATTTTTCCAAATGTGATTTACAAATTCAATGTAAACCCAAATCAAAATTTCAACAGCCTTTTTTACGGAAATGGAAAAGGTAATCATCAAATTTATATGCAAGTGTAAGGGATCCCAAAGAGCTAAATCTGACATCAAATTAAGAATGAAATGGAGGACACACACTTCCTGATTTTAAAACTTATTCTAAAGCTACAGGAACCAAAACAGGTGATACGAGCACAGGAACAGACATATATACCACTGGAATCAAATTGAGAGTTCAGATATAAACCCTCACCTTTATGGCCAATTGGATTTCTATCCAGGATGCCAAGTCCACTATGGGGAAAGAATAATATCTTCAATGAATGGTATGGGGGAAACATGTATTTCAATAAGCAAAAGAATGGAGGTTTTCTCATACCTCATACCATATGCCGAAATTAAATAAAAATGGATCAAAGACTTAAATAAAAGGAGCAAAGCTATAAAAGTTCTAGAAAAAAACATTGGGAATCATCTTCAGTACCTTGTGTTAGGCAATGGTTTCTTAGATTTTACATCAAAAGCATGAATAAAAAGAAAAAGAAAAGAAAATAGAAAAATGGGATCTCATAAAAATTAAAAACATGTGTGCATCAAAGGACTTCATAATGACAGCAAAAAGACCTACAAAATGGAAGAAAATATTTGGCAACCACCTATTTGATAAGGATATGATATCCAGAATATATAAAGGAATTCTGCAATTCAACAACAAAAAGACAATCCAATTTAAAATTGGGCAAAAGACTTGAACAAAGTTTTTTAAAAATAAATTTTATTGAAATTATATTCACAAACCATATAATCCATCTGAAGTATAAAATCAATGGTTTTTGGTATAATCACATAATTTTATATTCATCACTGCATTCAATATTAGAGTATTTTCATTACTCCAAGAAAAAGTCCCCTATCCCTTAGCAGTCACCTCTCAATCCCTCTTTCCTTCCCCTGCCATACATAAACGCTAATCAAATTCCATCTGTATAAACTTATTTGCATTTATATTTTGTATAGATGGAATCAAACAATTTGTAGTACTTGCATTTGGTTTCTTTCACTTAGCATAATTCGCTGGTTTTTTACAATTGATGGAAGAACATTAATGTATAACTCTTCCCTACAGTCCATAGTATGTTTAGTTGTATTTTTGCCCCAATATCACCCTATTATTAACATCTTGTAATATTAATATACCTTTGTTCTGTTTCATGGAAAAACATTCCTTTTTTAACAAATCAATTTTATTGATACATATTAATAAAGCATACAATTCATCCAAAGTGTACAATCAATAATATTTGGTATAATCACATAGCTGTGCATTCATCACCTCAATCATCATTAGAGCATTTTCATTGTTTCAATAATAATACAAAAAACAAACTAACAAGAAAATTCTTGTATTTGCAGTAATAACCACACTCATTGTCCACAAAAGGGTTCACTATGCTATACAATCCAATGTTTCATCCTTTGGCAATTCTTCTAGTGACATATGTGACTTTAAACTTTCCCTATCAACCATTATCATACCAATATTAGTGCTGCTCATTACAATCACTATAATGTGCTATAATCACCTAAATCCATTTCCAATTATGTAAAACCAACCTTATTACAAACAATGCATAAATTAAGCCTCAGGCACTCATTCTCTATCTTCATTCTATCTTCTGGTGATCTATATTCTAGCTATTAACTACATGAGTTTGTTCATTATATTTAGTTTATATTTATAAAATCATTTAATATTTGTCCTTTTGTGTTTGGCTTGCTTCATTCAACATAATGTCCTCCAGGTTCATCCATGTTGTCATATGCTTCATATTTCATTTCTTCTTACAGCTGAATAACATTCCATCCATGTATAAGCCACTATTTGTTTGCCCATTCATCAGTTGATGGACACTTGGGTTTTTTCCATCTTTTGGCTATTATGAATAATGCTGCTGTGAACGTCAGTGTGCAAATGTCTGTTCATGTCCCTGCTCTCAGTTCTTTGGAATATATACCTAGTAGTGAGATTGCCAGATCATATTTAATTTCCTTAGAAAATGACAGTCTTCCACAGTACCTGCACCATTCTACATTCCCACCAACAGTGAATAAGTATTCCTATTTCTCCACATTCTTTTCAACACTTGTAGTTTTCTGTTTTTTGTTTTTTTTTAACAGCGGCCATTCTAACAGAAGTGAAATGATATCTCAGTGTGGTTTTGATTTGAAACTCCCTAATAGCTAGTAATGTTAAGCTTTTCATATGACTTTTTGCCATTTGTATTTTCTCTTTGAAAAAATGTCTGATCAAGTCATTTCCACATTTTTTAAAAAATGGGGTCATTTGTCTTTTTATCATTTAGTTGTAGGATCACTTTATAGATCATGGCTATTAAACCTTATCAGATATGTGGTTTCCAAATATTTCTCTCATTGACTAGACTGTCTTTTCACCTTCTTGGCAAAGTTCTTTGAAGCACAAAAGTGTCCAATTTTGAGGAGGTACAATTTATCTCCTTTTTCTTATATTGTGCTTTGGGTGAAAGTTCTAAGGGCCCACTTACTATGATGAACACGGAATGTCCTTCCATTTGTTTAGGTCTTCTTTGATTTCTTTTAGCAATGTTTTGTAGTTTTCTGAGTCCAGGTCTTTTGCATCCTTTGTTAAATTAATTCCTAGATATTTGACTCTTTTAGTTGCTATTGTAAATGAAATTTTTTCTTGATTTCCTCCTCAGATTGTTTATTACTAGTATATAGAAATGCTACTGATTATTGCATGTTGATATTGTATCCTGCCACTTTGCTGAACTTGTTTATTAGCTCTAGTAGATTTGTTGTAGATATTTTTGAATTTCCTAAATATACAATTATGTCATCTAGAATAGTGAGAATTTTCCTTTTTTTCCAATTTGGATTCCTTTTATCTCTTTTTCTTGTGTAATTGCTCTACCTAGAACTTCTAGCAGAATGTCGAATAACAGTGGTGATAGTGGGCATCCTTGTCTTTTTTCTGATCTTAGAGGGAAAACTTTCAGTATTTCCCCATTGAGTACAATGTTGGCTTAGTTTTTTCATGTATGCCCTGTATCATATTGAGGCAATGTTTTAGTTTGCTAAAGGCTGCCAATGCAATATAATAGAAATGGATTGACTTTTACAATGGGAATTTATTATGGTAAAGCTCACAATTCCAAGGCTGTGAAAATGCCCAAATCAAGACATCATCAAGTGATGCTGTCTCACCAAGTTCCATCTGTGAGTGATCAGGCACATGGCAACATCATCTAAAGATGATTTCCTTCAGAGGTCAGCTGTGGGTGATCAAGGACATGGCAAAGCATAATGGCAAAATGCTTATCTCTCCCATTTTCTCCAGGCCTGTGGCTAATTCTGCTTCAAGCTGCTCTTGTAGCTACAGCTTTTTCTCTGTGTCTATGGCTTCTCAGTCTTCTGTTTATAAAGGACTCCAGTAAGAGAATTCAGACCCACTTTGAATGAGGTGGGTCACATCTTAAGTTATGATTCTCCTTGCCAAAAGATCCTACTTACAAGTAGTCCACATCCATAAGAATGAATTAACTTTAAGAACATACGTTTTTTGGGTTGATACAGTTTCAGATCATCACAAGAAGTTTCTATTCCTATCTTTTGAAGTGTTTTTATCAAGAAATAAGGCTTGATATTGTCAAATGTATTTTCTGTTTCAATTGAGATGATTATGTGGTTTTTCTCTTTCAATTTGTTAATGTGGTATATTACATTAATTGATTTTCTTGGATTGAACCACCTTTGCAAACCAGGAATAAAACCTACTTGACTGTAATGTATAATTCTTTTAATATGCTGTTAGATTCGATTTGCAAGTATTTTGTTGAGATTATTTACATCTATATTTATCAGAGATAATGGTCTGTAATTTCATTTTCTTTTCTTATAGTATATTAATCTAGCTCTGGTATTAGGATGATGTAGGCTTCATGAAATGAGTTATGTAGTTTTCTCTCCCCTTCAAAATTTTGGAAGAGTTCAAGCAAGATTGGTATTAATTCTTCTTAAAATGATTAGTAGAATTCATCTGTGAAGCTATCTAGTCCTGGACTTTTCTTTGATTGGGAGGTTTTTGGTGTCTATTTCAATCTCTATTTCAAGAAGTAGAAGAGAGACCCGCTGTTAGGTCCTACCCGCTGCTGCTTTGCCACCCCTGTCACCCTCTTAGTGTGTTTGAAAATTCAGCTTCATCCTTCAGAGTCTCATCCCCACACCTCTTCCCCACATTGCTAAGTGTAGCAGGGGTTTCTCTACCACTCTTCTTCCTAGTGGTCTCTGGAATCCCTCTGTGTTAGAATATTGATTTGAGAGACTTTGTTTCTTCAGGCTGCCTGTTAGGAAATGAGAGTCCAGAGATGTCCCAAGGAGGCAGTCTTGTAGTGCCAAGTGATGCTTGGCTGATGGAATGTGATTGTTATTGTCATTAATCATTTTGTATCTTGCCACGGGCTGGCTGTCCTTACTTGGTGATTTGTTTGCTGAGATCTTGTATTTCTTCTAGAGTTGGTGTAGATTGTTTGTTTGTTTCTAGGAATTTGTCCATTTCGGCTAGGTTGTCTAATTTGTTGGCATACAGTTTTTCATAATATTCTCTTATGATCCTTTTATTTCTATGGAGTTATTTTTCATTTTATTTATTTACAGCTTTTCTCTTTTTTACTTTTATAGTTTGTCAATTTTATTGATCTTCACAAAGAACCAGCTTTTGGTTTTGTTGATTTCCTTTATGGTTTTTTTGTTCACACTTTCATTTATTTCTGCTCAAATCTTTGTTATTTATTCTCTTCTGCTTTCTTTGTGGGAAGTTTGCTTTTCTTTTTCCAGCTCCTCCAGGAGTTCAGTTATGTCTTTGATTTTAGCTCTTTCTTCCTTTTTAATTTAAGTGTTTAGTGCTATAAATTTCCCTCAGCCTTGCCTTTGCTGAATCCCATAGTTTTGATAAGTTGTGTTCTCATTTTCACTCATCTTGAGATATTTACTGACTTCTCTTGCAATTTCTTATTTGACCCATTGGCTATTTAAGAGTGTGTTGTTTAACCTCCATATGCTTGCAAATTTTCCTTTTCCCTGCCTATTATTGCTTTTCAACTTCATTCCATTATGATCAGAGAAGGTGCTTTGTAGAATTCAGTACTTTCATATTTCTTGAGAACTGTTTTTTTGACCCAACATATGGTCTATCCTGGAGAAATATCCCATGAACACTTGAGAAGAATGTATATCCTTCTGATTTGGGATGCAACGTTCTGTATATGTCTGTTAGGTCTAGGTCATTTATCATATTGTTCCAATTCTCTGTTTTATTATTAATCCTCTCTTTAGTTGTTCTATCTATTGATGTGAATTGAGTATTGAAGTCTCCAACTATTACTGTAGAGACATTTATTTTTCCCTTCAGTTTTGCCAGTTTGTATTTTGGTACACCCTTATTAGGTGAATAAATATATAATATTGTTGTTTTTTCCTGACGGATTGCCCTTTTTATTAATCTATAATGTCCTTCTTTATCTCTTATAATAACTTTACATTAAAATCTGTTCTGTCCAAAATTAGTATCACTACTCCCACTCTTTCTTTGGTACAGTTTGTATGGGATATCTTTTCCAACCTTTCACTTTCAGCCTCTTTGTATCTTTGGGTCTAGGGAGAGTCTCTTGTAGAGAGCATATAGATGGCTCATATCTTTCATATATTCTGTCAGCTTGTGTCTCTTGATTGGGGAGTTTAATCCATTAACAAGTAATGTTATTACAGTAAAGGCATTACTTACTTCAATCATTTTATCCTTTGGATTTCATGTATCATATATTATTTTTGTCTTTTTAGACTTTTTGATACCCTTTTTGGTCATCTCCATTTCTATACTCTCCTCCAAGACTTTCTCTCCTGTGTTTTCCTATCAGGCTGTAGAGCTCCCTTTAATATTTACTGTAGGACCAGCCTCTTCTTTACAAAACTCTTAGTTCTGTTTATCTGTGAATATTTTAAACTCACCCTCATTTTTGAAGGAAAATGTTGCTGGATAAATAATTCTTGGATGGCAGTTTTTATTTTTCATCATGTTAAATATAACATTCCACAACCTTCTCACCTCCATGGTTTCTGACGAGAAATCTGCACTAAGTCCTATTAAACTTCCTTTGCATGTTATGGGTTGCTTTTCTCTTGCAGCTTTCAAAATTCCTTCTTTATGTTTGACATTTGACATTCTGATACATTTGTGTCTCAGAGTAGGTCTTATTGATTTATTCTGTTTAGAGTATGCTGCTTTTCTAGGATGTGGATTTTCATGTCTTTCATGAGGGTTGGGAAATTTTCTGCCATTATTTCCTCAAATATTCTTTTTTCCTCCTTTCCTGTCTTTTCTCCTGTAAATTCCATAATGGATATGTTGGTGCTATCATGCAATCATTTAATTCCCTGAGTCTTTGCTCAAGTTCTTTCCATTCTTTTTTCTCTCTGTTTTACTGTCTTTTAAATTTCAGATGTTCTGTCCTTTAATTCACTGACCATTTCTTCTGCCATTTCAAATATATAGTTGCATACCTCTAATGAACACCCCCCCACCACCACCAGGATTGCTTCCTTATCTGTGTGTGCATTGTTTTTTTTTCACTTGTTTCTTTTTTTGCTCATTGTTATTTTGCTCATGCTTGTGCTCATTGTTTTTGCTTGTTGTTTACTCATTGATTTTGGCTCATTGTCTGCTCATTGTCTGTTTTTTATTTTTTTTTCCTTAGGAGGCTCTGGGAACCAAACCCAGGAACTCCCATGTGGGAGGTAGGTACTCAGCTGCTTAAGCCACATCCTCTCCCCGCTTATTTGTTTTTGCTCATTGTCTGCCCGTTGTTTGTTCATTGTCTTGCTCATTTTTTTTGCCTGTTATCTGTTCATTGTCTGCTCATTGTTTTTTCCTCATTTTCTGCTCATTGTTTTTGCTCATTGTCTGCTCATTGTTTTTGCGCAATGTCTGCTTGTGTCTGCTCAAAGTTTGTTTGTCTTCTTTAGGAACCGAACCTGGGACCTGCCATGTGGGAGGTGGGTGCTCAATTGCTTGAGCCATATCTGCTCCTTCATCCACTGTGTCTTTCATTCCCATAAGTTCTGTTATTTTTCTATCAAGCCTTCAAATTCTTGTTTATGCTCACCCAGTGTCTTCTTAATGTCCTTTATCTATTTAGCTATATTTTCTTTCAACTCTTTGAATTGACTTAGGAGATTTCTTTGAACATCATTCATCAGTTGTTTCAAATCCTGTGTCTCACCTGCCATTTTAATTTGTTCCTTTGACTGGGCCATACCTTCCTATTTCTTAATATGGCTTGCAATTTTTTGCTGATGTCTAGGCATCTGTTTATGATGGTGAGTTTACTCTGATGGTTAATTTCTTTCTCTTCCCTGGGGTTTTATTGTTGATTAGTTTTGTGTTACAGCTCTTCATTGATTCTTGGTTCACCCTATTCTAAGTCTTTAAAATTGTCCCTGTTTAACTAATCAAACCAGGGCCAAGGACCCAATAATGAGGTGCAGACCAATTTCCAAGGCATAGATGAAGAGACAGTAAAGATGCCAAAAAGTCTATTTTTCTCCACTGAAGTGTGCTTTCCTAGCCTGACAGCATATAGCACTCTTCAGCAAACTTTTCCCTTCAGCTCTAAGGTGGAGTGTGTTTACTTCAACCTCGGCCCAGCAGATGGTGCCAAAACAAGGGTTTGCTAGAGACCCCCACCCCCTCCAGCCAGCTATTCAGAGCCAGGCCCAGAAGTCTAAACTTGTCAATAGAAACCACTCTCATCCATCGACTGTACCCTCCCTTTTCCCAGGGAGGAAAAATTCACCATTCCCCTTTCCATCAGTGGCAGCCAGTACCAGTCTGTAATGAGGGTATTTGCCTCGAGTGTGGGGGTTGCATGCCAGCTATGAGAGTAATTTACTCATTTTTTTTCTCTTCATCTTCTCCTTCTCTCCATCCTGCTCCCTTGTGGAAAGTGGACAGCACTCCGCTGGTATGCATATCTCTAGAACTGCTTTTTCAGGCAGTTTCTGCTTTTCTTCTTCCTGTTTTTAGAAGAAAGGTTATCCCTATTTATCTCTATGCTGCCATCTTCCAGAAACTACCTTGAATAGACTTTTATTCAAAGAAGATTTATATATGGCCAAAAAGCACATGATAAGATCCACAACTTCATTAGCCATTAGGGAAATGCAAATCAAACCAAAATGAGACACCATTCCAAGACCACTAGAATGGCTACTATTTAAAAGAAACAAAAATTAGCAAGAGTTGAAGAGAATATGAAGAAATAGGAACACTCGTTGATTGTTTCTGGGAATGTAAAATAGTGCTGCCACTTTGGAAGACAGTTTGGCAGTTACTCATAAAGTTAAGTATAGACTTAACATATGAATCATCAATCCCCTTCAAGGTATATACCCAAAATATTTGAAAGCAGGGACTCAAACAGATATTTTCACACCAATGTTCATAGCAACATTATTCACAATTGCCAAAAGATATAAGCAACCCAAGTGTCCATTAATAGAAGAGTAAATATTTTTAAATATGTGCTATATACATAGAGTGGACTATTATTTCTCTGTAGAAAGGAATGAAATTTTGACACTTGCAACAAGATGAGTGAAGCTTGAAGACATCTTGCTGAATGATATAAGCCTGATACAAATGGACAAATATTTTATTATCTTGTTGATATGACCTAATTAGAATAAGAAAACTCTTAGAATCAGAAAATAGAATATAGGTTGTCTAGTCATTTAAGTGGCTTCAAGCAATTCAATACAATGGAAGCATCATAGTTTGTTTCACCATTTTTCTAATAAGCCATTGTGATAAAAGTATAAACTGCTGTAGTATGCACAACGACACACATCCAAGCACACATACAGTTTATGTAAGAGTTTCTGTAATATAATTTCCTTAAAATATAATTGCTGGACCAAATTATGTGCAGGCTTATTTTTATTGATAATCACTATGATTAGATTAAATTTATAGATTAATTCAGGATAAAATTGATGTCTTTAAAATTACATTGTTTCTTCCAGGAACATTTTTCTTCATCTATCTTTCTTTTTATGTTTTCTTATAGATATCTTGTACATTTCTTTTTGTTTAATAAAAATATTTTGAAATTATGTTGCTATGACATGTTTTTCATTACATGGTAAAATTTGCTGTGGATATTTCATTTGTAACATAAATACAGCTCATATGCACTTAGTAACTGGTACACTTTAAATAGTATTTCCCATGTAAGTTTTGCTAGAGGAGAGTCTTATTTTTCACTTATTTTTTGATGATATAAAAATAACTAAATATATACTAGGATTTTTTTTTAACTGGAGGGAATGTAAAGTTGCTAGAAACCTCAGTTTCCTTTAAAAAGTGTTTGGGGAGAAATGCCTCAAGTGTTCTATTTATTCAAATAATAAAATCTGTTTGGTGCCTGGCACATAAGGGGTGGACGTTAATGTGTGAGGTTATAATTATTATAATTAACTGAGTAAATGAATGCTGATTCAATAATGGCTTGTTTAACTGAATATTTCCACCAATGAGTAGCAATGGTTCATGTGACTGGGAATATCTGCTCCCAACAAAAATATGTTGTTATTTTCAGGCAACTCCTTGCCAAGTTCCTCTTTCAGTTACATTTGTCCTTTTGACTAATTTAGTTCCTGTGGAAGTTGAACCTAGGGATCAAGGCTATTTGGGTATCCTCTTCACTTTCTCCCTCATTTCCAATGACTACAACCTGAATATAGTGGAAAGCCCTCATTGACCATATAGTACCCTAGGCGATGGCAGAGCTACATAAAGTAAAGAATCTAGGACTCTGAATGGAACAAAGATGCCTACTCTCTCAGAACACTTATACACATCATCATACATAGCAGAAGAAAAACATCCATGCAAATAAAGCACAATTTAAAAAATCTTTAAAATAAAATTATCACTGGTTTGTTTTGTTATAATCATCTCATCTCTCTTGCTGTAATTAACACTGGTCCATATATTTTAGGCTTTCAATATTATTACCCAATTCAATTCTATTATCTTCTGTTTCAAATGCTCTGCTCAATTGACATTCATGACACCATACTCTCCAAATATCCCCTATCATATTAACCACAGTTTCTCAGCCTCCTTGGTTAAGTCTACTGTTTTTACTTAAATCCCAGTACTTATACTGAGATTTTTTATATTTTCTGTAAACATTCTGAGCTAAAAATATCTAGTTGCCCTTCAGTTGCATTGGCTACTGAAGAAAATACTCTGGCTTAAGCAATGGGAAATTTTTTTAACTCACTTTTGAGCCTAGGAAAAAGTCCAAATCAAGGTGTCTTCAAGGAGATACTTGCTTCCAGAAGACTAGGAAGAGGTTGGCTGCTGGTGAACCTTGATTGGGAATCTTCTGTCACCTGGCAATGCACATGGTGGCCTCTCCTGCCTTCTCCCTGCTTTTTCTGCTTCTATTGACCTTCAGCTTCTTGCTTACCATAGCTTTTTCTCTCTCTACCTGAATTTCATTCTGTTTATAAAGGATTCCAGTAATAGACACAACCTGATTCAGTTAAGCTATACCTTAACTGAAGTAAGTTCCCTAAAATGTTCTACAAAATGTGTTCATACCCATAGGAATAGATTAAGTTTAAGAACCTGATCTTCTGGGATACATAGCTACAAACCACCACACTTATGGATCAAAACACTACAAATTATGGAGATAGTTATCATTACAATACAGTTGTATCCTGAGCTCAAGATTCATTTATCTAACTCCTTACTTATAACAATCAATATGATGGAATATATAAGAGCATAGATTCTGAATCCAACTCCATTGGGCATAAAATCCAGCTCTGTCACTGAATAAATGCATAATTTGGGGTAAATCATTTAAGTATTCTGTGCCACAGATTTTTCTCATTAAATGGTGTTAATAATAGAATCTACCACATATGGCTATTGTGAGGTATTGTGAGGATAAATGAGTGTATAGTTTATTCTTATATAAGGCACTTAAAAAGTGGGCCTAGCACAGAATAAGAATTATTTGTGTTTTTACTACTGTTGGACATTTAATCATCCCCCTCCCCCTAAAAGATATATTCAAGCCCTAACTCCAAGTTCTATGGGTTTGAACCTATTTGTAAATGACATCTTCAAGTCCTAACACCCAGTCCACTGGGTGTGGACTAATTTGTAAACAGCATCTTCAAAGATCCTATCTGGATAAAGCAAAATTGAATCTGATGGGTCCTTAATCTATAGGACAAAAGCCCTTAAGCAGAGGGAATTTAGAAGCAGTCAGTCAATAGAAAGGCAGAGGAGACAGAGATCTGTGTGATGGGGGAAGAAATGCCTCTACAAGTCAAGCAATGCCAAGGATTGCTGGGAAGCCATCATGACAATGCTACATAGTTGAGGAGAAAGCATGACCTGGTGATACATTGATATTCTACTTTTTACCTCCAAAACTGTAAATTGCTGTTGTTTAAGCCAACCAGTTTATGGTATTTGTAATAGCAGCCGTGGCAAACTAGGACAACTACTGTGGCAGCTTGACATTATTTATGAATTCCAAAAAGAGATACAGATTATGTTTGTAAACTGGTCTGTTCCTCTGGGCTTGATACTCATTGATTGTATTAGATTCAGCTGAGATGCCTTTGATTAAATTATGTTAAGATTAGGGCTTTGATTTTACCATGTCATTAGGTCTACAAAAGTATACCTCCAATTTATTCCTCTCACATTTCTAGTATTATAAAATTTACTTTTATGAGTATTACCAATCCTATATATATTTTCATTTTTGTCCTACACAGCCTCTTTTCTTTTCAAGAAATTTGAGAATGCAGTGAAAAAAAGGGGTTTTGTGTTTACCTTCATATTTACCATGTCTAGAGATTTATATTGCTTTGTGCAGGTACAATTTTCTGCTTGATATTGTAACTCTTTTGCCTAAAGCGTTTCCTTTAACACTCTCTTGTTCTGTAGGTTTCCTGATATTTTCTTTCAATTATTTAGATGTGTCACTATATTATTCTTAGATCACAGTATTCACAGTTTTCAACAAGAAATCTGCTGCAATTAAATCTTTCTTCACTCGTATAAATTACACTTTCTTTTTCATTTTTAATTTTCTGTCTGCCTTCAAGATTTTCTCTTAATGTTTATCATTCAGCAATTGACTATATTTTGTTTAGATGTTTTTGTTACTGTTTTTGTTTTATTTTATCTTTGTTTTATTTGTATTTGTCCTGCTTGGTGTTCTCTGACATTCTTTTTCTGTGTGGTTTCATATGTCTCATTACTTTATTAACTTATTGGATTTTATTTTTTCAAATAATTCTCCTACTTTCTTCTGCATCTCCTATTTTTCTGGAACTCTAATTACATTTATAATAAACTATTTTGTATGGTCCAACAGTTCTTTAATGCCCCATTCTGTTTATTTTCACTTTTTATTCCCTTTTTAATTACAATTTAGATAGTTTCTGTTGTTTAACTTTAAGCTCAATGGCTACTTTTAACTATGGCATGACTACTGATGAGATCATTACAGGAATTTTCTATTTCTGGTATCATTTTCCCCCTAACATTTCCATTTGATATTTTCTTATAGTTTCCTTAACTCTGATTAAATTGTTTATTTGGCTATGAATATTGCTCTCCTTTTCAACTAGAAATTTTAATTGATTAACATAGAAATATCAAAGTGTAAGTCCAATATCTGAGTCATCTCTTAATCTGGTTAGAGTTTTGTCTTTACAAAAGGTATTGTTTTGTCAATACCTTCTTTTTCCTTAATTTTTTTTGTGGATCTGGTAACTTTGATTAAATTAAAGACATCATGTAAAACAATAGCAGTTGACAAAATTGGCATTTATGCCTGAAAATGGGTACACCATTTTTCAGGCAGTTCATGAGGGAGAATCAAGTTAAACTAAAAAGTAATCAGATTTTGACTTTTTGTTGTTATGATTACATTCAGCACATTATAGGCTTAAAATTCCCATGCTGGTGTAATGTCATTTCCCTGTGTAGGGTGGGACTAGACTGCTGGAGGCTTTAACTCATTATTGGTGCTTCATCTGCTCCTGCCTAACTGACATGCTTGTTACTTGTTTCTAGGCTCAAGGTCAGGTGGTAGAAGGAGGTTCTTTGTTTTCCTGGTACAGTCTCAATCTTAGGTTAGCTATTTGTGCTTGGACCTCAGGATGGGCCTTTCTCAGTGTTCCTGCCCCTTCTTCTGATGGGAGCCAAACTCTTTCTTGTGTCCATGTTTTTTTTTTCCAGTATGGGCCTTCCTGCACATCACCCAGTGTTATTAAATATCAAACTTGCTCAAGACGCTTCCCTGTCCCTCCTCCAGGATTAAAGACTTTCTCTCTCTCTCTTTTTATTTTCCAGCCATAAAACTTTTTTCATGCCTAAGTCCTGATGGAGACAGGATTTACTTCTCTATATCCAACAGCTTCAGGCTTTTGATTCAAATGAGAGAAGGAATTAAGCAGGGTTTTGGGTTTGCAGGGTATATTAGTCAAGGTTCTCTCAGGAAACAGAATCAACAGGAGATATCTGTCAATAATATGAGATTTTATAAGAGTCTCTCATGCGACCATGGGGATGCACAAGTCCAGGTTCCACAGGCAGGCTGCAAGCCAGGGGCTCCCGTGAAAGTCCAATGAAAGGTCCTTGATGAGTTTCTGGGAGAAGTTGGCTGTCCAACGAGCTGGGAAATTC
>JAQZBX010010791.1:0-43759 GCA_029593785.1 Cabassous unicinctus
AGACTGCTAATCACTCACTCAGGCTGTCTCTAGCAAAGGGTGAAATACTAGCCAATGTAATCAACTCACTGAGAGAAAATGAGAAAATGAAAGGAATTGGTTATGTGACATTGAGTTTGTACAGCTAATGCAGCCTTTTTTTGTTTGTCATCACTGGTAACATAATAATGTGAGACTATACATGTAATCATATTCTAAATATTTGCTTCCACTCTCAGAAAATGATAAAATACCATTCACATATACATAGGAAACTTAAAACTCTGCACTAAAGGTGCATAAAGTTTAAATAATTTTTAAATCTTTGTCTCGGTAGCTTTTGTAATATGACTTCTTTGACATTTTATTTTTCAAAACTCACTTATTTACAAACATTTTGTGTGTGTATTTATAAAATCATAAATCCTCTTCAAACCACATAGCACATTTTCTTGAATTTAAATCTCCTAAATTTACTTATCATAGTATTACCTAAGGATTATTTTTTCATTTGGCTCCTTCCAGGGGTCCTTAAAGAATCATTAATTTGATGTAATCTTGAGATTTCTTTATAGAAATTCTTGCAAAATATACATCTGTATTTGGTAGTCCAGAAAATATTTAAGACAAGTGAAAGAAAAACATATTTCCTAAAATATTTTATTCACCAGTAAATATACAGATCATTTAGCTCCACTTGTATGCCATTAAAATTATTTACAAATGCATGATTAAAATATAAGGTCTCTTGAGACTGAAAATGAAATTGTGTTGCAATTCCTAATTTCACATTTTATCTATATATTGAGAAAAAAAGACAGCCCACATTAGCAATGATAAATATTCTACATTTCGTCTATGAATCCAATTGAGAAATATTGAATATCTCTCATTTCTGGATGAAGAATTTAGGAGTAAAACAGTCCAAGTAAAGCATGAATAAAAGAGGTACCTTTAAAATTACAGCAATTACCCTTGCCATTTCTATCCCTTTCTGGTTGGATCTTTAGTCAGTTGTTCATAATTTCACTGGGATTAATTTGCCAGCATTCTGAAGACAGTTATCTTATTTTCTGGAATTCAGAAAAGGATCAGCCTCCACACAATCTATTTCACTTATCTTTCAGAACAGCAGCACATGATGAAAGGAGATTCATGTTGAATGAATATATTTGTCATTGTCCGTGGTTCCTAGATTATATGAATATAACCCAGATGTGTTTTTTTCCTGAACACAATAAGACATACTTATGCATAGGTAAATCCTACACAATTTAAGAACTATCATTCTTGCTTGTTCCTGTTTTCTTGTCATAATTGATATCCTCACCTTAATCATAAGTTATTTGCCTTATAAGAATATTTTCTTGATTGAAAGAAAAAGTGGGGATTCCTATAAGCAATGTATAATAAGCCATTATATGATCCATTTTAATTCATTTCTTCTTTGAACCCAGATTGTAATTGAAAACGGCATCTATTTAGAAACCAAAACATGCATTCATCATATATCTATACATAATTTACAAAGAGAATATCTAGAGGTTAGAAAAATATTTCTAAATAATTCTATCCTTCCTTTTACATAAATGAAGTTTCTTTGGAGCTTCCTCATTTTATAGATGAAAAAGAAGAGAGAAAGGAAGAGACAAGCAGATTCAATAAAACATAAATCAAAGTGCTAAACTTGGGAAATCTTGATAGGTGCAACCTCTCCTGTAGTGACAATGTAGGGGACACATTTCACTTTTAAACTTTTTTCCATTAGTTTTTTGACAAGAGTACACTAGTTCAGCTTTAATGAGATTCTAGTGTAAAAACTTTAGGGCTAAATAAAAGAAACAAATCAAAAAGACCAAATGATTGCCATTTAATGTGAAAGAAAGAAAGTGCAAACAATCATTGTATGACATCTAGCTGTGCTAGTGACTGCAGAATGACAGGTAGAACAATTCAAAGTTACTGATCTAAAGACAGAATAACAGCTTATATGTTTGAAGTGCTCAGAAGATGAAGAAATAAAATAGACTCTGAGATAAGACATGGTTAAGCCTTTTAAAATCCATGCCCTATTGTCAGTATCATTTGAATGCTTTTGTACACTTTTTTTTTCTGAAATCCTTTGATTTAGGGAATTAATTTTAGAGTTTATTATGGTTTTATGCTTTAGGCTTCAGAGATTTTTTAAAGCTAAATAAGAATATCATATATAATATGATTGCATAATCAAAAAATGTGTTTTACTGGTTTGCTAGCTTGCATTGTAAGAATTCACATTTGGTAGGTAAATTTATGACATCAGGGTTCTGCTTTGATTTGGAAGAAGATTGATTATTTTCACACTTAAAAATAGCTTTAATTTCATATCTTTCTTTTCCTTTTTCTGTTATCTTAAAAAAAAAAAAGAAAGAATGTCTCCAATTCTTTCTTTCAATAAGCCTTTTTATTAGAGAAATAACCTATTCTAGTTACTGCTGGAAACAATAATCTGTAATTGCTGCTTTCAGTCCTAATTTGGCCTGTCCCTACTTTTTCATCTCAATCTAATCTAAACCTATTTGTGCAAATAAAATGATATTTACCTCATCCTCTGTTACAAGCTTTCAAGATTACAGGCTTCAGGAAAAATCAATACAAAATACCAACTTAGCAGCAGGTTTGTGCTCAGTAAAAATGCTAACTTTTCTTCCCAGCATTTCTGACTCTCAGCTGTCCTGTAGTGAAGGTAGAACTCATACCATTAAAAAGAGAAACAAGAGGGAAAAGGTGGGAAGGGGGGGACATAAAAAACCACTTCAGTGATGTGCTTGGTGCTGAGTTAGTAGCCACTTTCAGTTTACAAGCCAAAGTGGAGTGTATGGTCAAGCTCCCAACCTTTAACTCCTGTTCCTGCACAGCACATCTTACAGAGTTCACAAAAAGGAGGTTCTTGACCTCCCAGATGATTTTTTCAGACTCAAATACCATCTTCATTTATTATTTATTTGCTTCAAGCAGTTGAGACTTGAGGTATCATCATACCTGACTGGTTGATTTAAGGAAGTGGCCACCTCTCTGTAGGGGAATCTCACGAGAATAAAATCCTATTACTTTCCAAAAAGATTACTTCATTTACTTCCCAGAATAAGGTTTTGATGAAAACATTAGAATGTTGAGTTTGTAAACAACCAAGAATTCTCAGAAGTATTGCCTTTTTTTTTTATGTTTCAAGTAGAAGCTTGGTTTTACTTTTTTTTTTGCTTTTGGTTTGTATCTCTTTTAAATTTGGGACTCTATGAACATAAAAAGGTTAGTTGTTGTAAACACAGTCTTTGCTGGAATACTGAATTGTAACATGTCTATATGCTATGTAATGGTATAATAGGTAGAACTTATTCTACCTTTTCAAACTTCTGGTAAAATGTTGCTCGTCCTCCTCTTTGCCCATGTACAAACTTCTTTCCATTTTGGAGTACACTGTGTTTTGAAACTTTTATAGAAGTAGACTAATTTCTCTCTAAGGAATATTGAGGTGAATGATCAAGTTGTAGACAATTGTTGAACAATGGCATCATTCTTTTACCCCATCCCTTACTCTGAAAAGAAAACTGACTAAAAATGTCTGCAGAAATATATTTTAAAACATGACAACATAAACATAAACATAATAGAATGCTGAATAATTTTTTTAATAAGAGATCTGTTGTTTCTTCCATTATAAAATATTTACTTCTAATCATATCATAATTAGACAAATAAACTACTACTTAAGGAGGTATAATAATATGACTATTATTAATGTTCACACTGCAGACAAATTCCACTGTAACAAATACCATTATATGATTGCTCCCGATTTAACAATATCTGATACTATAAAGCATACTTTTCAAGATATTGCTTCTTAGGCGTATTTTCTCATATTACAATTTAAAATTTTCCAAATGGTATAATTATAAAGTGCTATTAGATAATGTATCTTTCTCATTGAATTGATTGGTATTAGATTTTTTTTTTTAATTTTAATGTCATTTTCTTGTAAGATATTCTTTTATTTTAAGGAAAGTACATATGTTTGGTGATCATCTCTGGTAAAAGATCTCCCAAATCTAATTTGTTATATAGTTTCAGAAATACTTGGTATGACAAAATAAGAAAAGTAAAGCAAAATAATTTTGGTTCTCCTTTTGTTCTTGCAATTTCATATCATTTGTGACCTAATTATTTAATTGTTTTAACCAAAAAAATTAATGAAAATGTTTAAAATACAGGAAGTTTTTCTTTTAATAAAAATATTTATAATGTTGTAAGGAATACAAAAGAATAGGAAACTCATTAAAACAAATGTTATTTGGAAGCCATAATAGCTAAATATAGTTGACCACCAAATCACCTAGGTTTATAAAGTAGCTTTATATAGTTAAGAAAATGATTGTAATTTGGACAGCCTCTATTTTTCTTCTATATTTACTCTTCACCATTTTTTTCTACACACCTTATTCAATAATTCCGGAAAGAAAGAAAGAATCTATTTCCTAGTTTAGGTAATGTAAAGGTTGTATCCTGTTATAGATAAATAATGAGTTCTAATGAAGCCAGGATTATTCCATGACCTCTAATTTTGTGGATAAAATTAATTTAGAAAGTTTGGAGTCATGCTTATTAGAGATTTTGCTATGTAATAAGAAGGGTCATTCAAGATATCAGCTAAAGAATTTCTCGTAAATATCAAGATTGGTGAAAATATGCCATCATGGTATTATAAATTTTATTTCTAAAAGTTTCAAAACTCTTTACAAACATCATCATTAATTATCTATATCACTATTAGGTAAGCAGCAACTATCAGCATTTTTTCATTGTCTAAACTATAAATCCAAAGAAGAAAGGAAATAAGTAACTTGCCCATAGGCCACATAGTCAAAAGGATGATCTGGGTATGTGTCTAACTCACCAAGACAGTTCAGCAAAGGTGGCTGGTCAATGCCGTTTTAGTTTCCCAACTGCTAAAACAAATACCATTCAATGTGTTGACTTAAACAACAGGAATTTATTGGCTTATGGTTTCAGAGGTTAGAAGGCTTGCTTCCTTCCAGGGTCTGTATCTTCTGACTGACCAGCAATCTTTGGGGTTCCTTGGCTTTTCCATTACATGGCAATGCACACGGCAGTGTCTTTTCCTTTCTCTTCCAGTTCCATTGACTTCCAGCTTTTGGCTGCTCCCCATGTCTTCTCTCTCTGTGACCTTCTCTATAAGGCCTTCAGTAATAGGATTAAGACCCATCTGGTTGAGTTGGGCCATGCCCTAACTGAAATAACCTCACCCAAAGGTCTTATTTACAATGGGTTCATACCCACAGGAATGATTAAGAACATGTTTTCTGGGGTACATACATCCAAGCCACCACAATTGCCAAGAAGCATCCAAGATCAGGTTATTGGTATGAAAAATGTGGGAAAAACTAATTGAAAGGTGAACAGTTGTTACGGTTTCAGTGATTTGGAGATGCTTATTAAGCTGATTAACAAGAATATATAGCTGTTGTAAAATATTTTAGGTTATTAGTTTATGACACCATAAAAAGAAAAGCCCAAGACATGCTTACTCTTTTTCAGAAATAATAGCACTAAATAAGCATTTTTGTGACTTTTCCACTGAATTATCATTTTTAATTTTGAATGAAGAGGTAACATCATTGATTTGAAAATATAAGATCTGTTTGTGGTTATAGGATATTCCAATTCTAATAGACAATTTGTGGAATGTGAGTATGTAGAAGTGTTTTTGGTAAATATACTGAAAAATTCAAGAGAATAAATATGAGCAGGAGGCTTATTTATCAACATATTTATCAGCATGAATTTATTAAATCTAAATTTGAATTTTTTTCTTTGATAAATGACTTAGAAATATTTATACATATGTACACACACACATAGATATACATGTCACATGTGCATCATCAAAATTCAGTAGTGTGTGTTCTGTGCTTGACCAGTCCATTGTGTGACCCTTTCAACATTTGATAATCATATGAATAACACCATGTTATTTGTCAGATATTGACCCTGAAAGTATGGATTGATTGTTTGTATAAATGTTACCCATTTTCGGATGATTTCTATCCAAGTAAATATTTTGCATTTTTAATTTTCCAGAGGTGGCAAATGTTTAATTTCTATTTTATCATTCCTTCTGCATTTAACAGAGTTTTTTAGAGAACTTTCCCTTGTCAATTATTTGGTTGCCCTAAAATACATTTCATACAGAAAAAGCTAAACAAATGCTTGGTAATTTCCTTTTATTTATCAATTTTCAGAATAATTAGCTTGTATTCTAGTAACATCCAATAGTGACCAATGAATTTTTGCGATTTCAGCATTATGTTTTCATAGATTTTATATATTTAATGTGTTTCAGTCCATTGTCTTCATTATTGAAATAAAACCTCATGTTGTTACGTTAGGCAAATAAAACTCCTTAAACGTGGCTCCCAAGTCTTTTCAACATGAATCCATTAGTTTTTGGTAGTTTACATTCTTTATGACACCACCAACTGTCCCAAACTCATTTTCTACATTTCCTGCTGAGTGTATAGAATTAGCCATTTGTCAAGTAGCTCTAGTTCCTGTCAGTGGTAAAACGTATTTACAAACCAAAGTTTGAGTGTTAGTTCTGGGAAGACATTTTTAAGAGAAAAAAAAATCATGTGTTATATCATTATCAATTCAAATTTCAAATTAGAAGGATTTTCTTTATTTTATTTGGAAGCAAATAACTTTTTCCTTTACATACAAAGGTGATACTATTGACATCGTTAATATGACTGATGTCATATGTAACTTTTCAGTAATTTACCCAGACTTTCTTGTTTCTTTTGTGACTAATAGTATGTCTAACCAAGAGAAATGATATGGATTATGAATGAGGTCCATGATCACAGAGCAGAGAGAAATTGGTGATATATATGGTGATATTTGTCACATAAATTTCATTATATCATAGTATTTTGGGGATGGAAATTACCTAAGACAGCTTATGGTTTAATGGTTCTCAAATTAGAATATTAAGGGAAGGGAAGTAAGTGATATGCAGCAAGTGGGAAGAGGGAATATATGAATCAAAATTCAATGGTGATTGGAGGTGTGGGAGGGGTTGACTTCAAGGGGGCATGAGGGAACTTTTGGGAGTGTTAAAATGTTCTATATGTTGATTGCCATGGTGCTTGTATGGAAACATACATTTATGGACTTCATCGAAATGTACTTTTAAATGAGTTAATTTATTGTATGAAAATTATACCTCAGTATAAATGATTTTGAAAAATCCTATTGCGATCTCAGTCAAAATTCATATGGCAGCCATTGCGTTCACAGATATGGTATGTCCTGATTGCGGCTTCCAAAGCCATTCTTTTGAGAACCAGCTACCTCATTTTACAGATGTAACAAGTGGAAAAAGGAGAACTTGCATAACCACAGCCATAAAGTCAGAAGCAAACTAAGGCTAGAATGATTGTGACTGAGTTGCTACATGGTGCGTAACGGGAACACAGGCTCAGGCACAACAGAAACTTTTGCCAAATACCTGCTTTATTGCTTACACAGCATGAAGGATCCAAAAGAGCAGGGGAAGAGGTCCCATTATGGCCAATCTGCCAGGAAGGGTCAGGGTTGGTGGATGGCAGCTTTGTATGCCCTACTTTGCATGGAAGAAGAGAGACAAATCTTTGGGGCCAGAAAACGGTATTTACACAACCCAGGGGGAAGGGAGCCCTGCCACTCAGAGTTCCCACCCTGATAAGCATCTGACCTGTTAACTGCCAACTTGGGTTTAAGATATGGTCAGGCTGTTCCATTAGACCTAATGTCTTCTCTGGACTGTGGAATGAAAACATACTGAAACATCTGCATGAAATAGAGAAGAAGGCAGTGGGTAGTCAAGTGCTAGGAGATGGCTGCTAGGTGAGTCTATGACATCCCCACAATAAGTCTCATTATTCCAGCTTTTCCTAAGGTAACAAAAAATTAAACTAACTTGTCTCTAATTTGTAAGTGGTGTCATTTATGTGTCTTATAATAAGATAGTGCAAAAACTATAGTGAAAAACATGAAGTCAGTCTGGAACTATTGTTAAAATTAGCTGTTTTAAAATCCAATTATAAGGGGGCGGATGTAGCTCAAATGGTTGAGCGTCCATCTCCCGTATGGAGCGATCTGGGTTCAAACCCTGTGACCTCCCGGTAAAAATAAAGAAAAATATAGAAAGCATGGGTGAGCTTTCAGGCCCCACAAGCAGGGGTGCCGCCAGGCCCCATGCTCAGGTGCACCGTCAGGCCCTGTTTGCAGGTGCACCATCAAGCCCCACGAGTGGGTGCTCCATCAGGTCCCACGAGCAGGTGAACCCCCCAGGCTCCACATGTTGGTGTGCCATCAGGCCCCACGAGTGGGTGCACCATCAGGCTCCACCAAGCCATGCAGCAAGATGATGACATAACAAGAGAGTGACACAAGGGAGAGGCCAAGATGAGACAAGCTGAAAAACCAGGAACTAAGGTGGTGCAGGTAGTAGGACACCTCTCTCCCACATCAGAGGCTCCCAGGATCAAATCCTGGTGAAGACAGGAGGAAAAGGATGAGAAGAGAGGGCAGGAAACAGACACAGAGAATTGCCCAGTGAATGGACACAAAAACAGAAGGAAAAAAAAAAAAAAAAGGAGGGGGGATAAAAATGGATAAAAGTAAGTAAATAAATCTCTTTAAAAAATCCAATTTTATAGAAATCCATGGCTTTGTTTTAAAGCAGAATTTTCTTTCTACACATCTATAAAGTAAAAAATGCTATGTATCAAATATATTTCATGCATTGGGAAAAATTATGCTGGATTTTTCAAGAGATGAAATACTTTCAAAGGCTACTTATTAGAATATTTTGCCTAAAGTAAAGGTACCTAGAGAAAATTGTTAAATGGAGGTAATATATGAAATTCTTATGCAAGTAATGTGAATTGGTTTGAGAGAAATTAAAAATAGTAAATATATCAACAGAGAATCACTGCATTTGACATTTTTACAAATGTGATATAAAAATAAGGATATTGAGGAATTCAAAAATAACTGAATTCAATGATGATGGAACTTGTCAGATAGTGGAATATTTTATATTGATTTAATTGCTATTGAATTTAACATTATTAGAGTTGGTGAATTACATCAACAGAATAAAAGACTTGTTCAAATGTTGGACCCTATTTTCTGTTTCTTTATGTGGTGGGATAACGTGCTTACAATTCACCTCACCATGATAGCCACGAGATTCTCTGCTACCTTGGGACCATGAACCAGGCAGCTGCTTTTCCTGTTTGGAGAACTGAGAAATATCAATCATGCCTCTAAACAAATTATATACGTTTTTGGAAAAATACATCCCTGGAAATAGCTAATGATTTCATGTTCTCCTGAATCCTCTCTTGAAAGTTCTTTACAACTTAGTCTATGGTACTTATTGATCACAATCTCAGCCTATTACTTAGCTTTATTGGGGGTCATTTCCTTCTACATTTTGAATATTAAGTAGTTACCACTCAGCTAAGTGTGTCAAACAGATTATGACCTCTGCTAAATGTGTTTTAAAACAATTAGTTCTTAGTAAATATCAGCAACAAAAATATTATCCATAGCAAATTTCTAGGGACAATCATATGTATAAACATGTTCAAACCTTGAAGATGCAGTTATTTCCTATCCCATTCCTTAAAATACTTTCTGAAATTCTCTCAGTGAAATATTCCTGACTTTAAACAGCCAATTTTTTCTTGATTTGACTCCAAAGAGCATAAACCTATCTCTGGATCTTATGATTCCAAAGAATCTGTAGAGAAAAAATGATCTTCTCTTAATAGTCTATTGGATCAAGATAACTGCATTTTCCATTTAATTAAAGTAATAGCAATTTAAATGTTACTGTTTATACCCATTAATGATATGAAGTTAATGGGATCTTCTCTCTGGCCCTTTTGCAAATCTTTACAAATTCAAATATGCATGTCAAAATATGGAGACTTCTGTTACCTACTACTATCCATGATGTTCTACTCACTTCTCAGGGTAAGTGGGGCACAGATCACCCAGGGCTATGCCATCTGTGGTTTGTACAGTCCTTTCAATTATGTCTGTGACTCATCTTTTAAATATGGAAAGAATAATGTTATTTAACACACCACTGTTAAATCTAACAGTAAATCTACTAAAGCTAAGATACCAGGGGTTTTACCATGTAGTCTGAAAAACAATATACTTAGTAATAAGAACTTTTACCCTATTTCACAAAAACAAAATGTAGGCAATGACACAATATACCATTTGTGCCACAGTAACACTTATCTTTGGACTAACTTAATGTGGGAGTTTGAGACTATATATACCCCAGAAAATCATGTTTTTGAAACTAATCCATTCCTGTGGGTGTGAATCTACTGTAGTTGGGATTTTTTTAATTAGATCACTTCAGTTAAGGGCCTTTGATTAGAATACTTCAGAAGGGTGTGATCCAGGGTGGGTCTTAATCCTCTTACTGTCATTTATAAATGAGATAAATATAGGGAGAGGGAGGCACATAAACAGAGAAAAAGGACCCTGTTGCTCAGAGAGGAACTAACAGAAGCTGAGAGAGAAAGCCATGAGAGCAAGAAGCTGATATCAATGAAGCCTGGGAGAAAGAAAACCACAGGAGCTGAAAGAAAGCCAGAGGAAGCTGAAAGCAAGGAGATAAAAGATGTCACCATTGTTCCTTCCCATATGACAGGGGTGCAGGATCTCCCACAACCGGATTCTGAGAGAAAAGCATCACCTGATGAAGCCTTTTTTTGAACATTTTCATAACCTCATAACTGTAAGTTCATAAATTAATAAATCCCCATTGTAAAAGCCAACCCATTTCTGATATATTGCCTTGACAGCCCTTAGCAAATGAAAACACTGAGCAACCATTTTCACAAGACAATAGTTAAGACTATGCATGCTAAAAAGGACTAAATATTTAGTTCAAATACAATTTTGGAATTCTTTGCACAACAGCCCAAAGAGGTATTCACATCCAAGAAAACATTTGAATTGACAACTTTGTAGCTTAACAAATAACCCAAATCAAATTCTCCTATGGTACATAGGAATTATCTTGACAATTGTTCATAAAAGTTATCAATTGCATTGGAATTGAAGAGAAATGAGCAATTTAGCCTCCTTCTTGATTCTGGGGTTAGTAGGACATGGCACTTCTTTGGAATTAGGACATTTACGGATCTCAATATATTGTCTGTAAATTTAATGCCTTAGAGAAAACTGTTTACTACAAAAGTTGTGACTTTAAATTTGCCTTTCCCTCCACCTTATTTCATTGATAACCTTTTTTTCCCTTTAATTTTCATCCAAGTGAGGTATCCAGTGAATTCAGAATTCTACTGACTTGGGTTTTGTTTTTTGTTTTATTTTTTATTTTTCAATAAAGAATATTTTGAAAGGAGCATTGTATAGTATTACACAGCCAAAACACATCTAAATGAAAGGATGGTAAAAGAGTCACTAAAATCTTACTGAGAAATTTCATAAGAACAATAAACATGAAAGAACTAAAGGTAAAAGATGTTTCAATCAAGGCAATAGGAAGCCCAGATGTTTGGCACATTCACATAGTGGTAATTGGGCAAGTGAGAGTCATAGTCTTCTTTTCTCAATAATTATTACGGTTTCTCTTTTTAAGAAAATTAAATAAGCAGTGTTGGTGGCAGAAAAGGCAAAAATGGAAAAAGGAAAGTAATCAACAATGACACAACAAACTAATTTCTACTCACTCATTGTTTCTACAATTGTATAGTGAATTCCAGAGAGAAAAAGACAGAAAATAGACATGAATACATTAAAAATAAACATTAAAAAATAAGCATTACTGACAATGCGATAACATGGAAGAAAGAATCTGATTTTTCTTTTTGTCAAGATATTATTTTAGACATATATTGGAACTAGGCTAGCCCAAAGAATTGTTCTGTGAAACCTGTCCATTTCTCTATACCTCAACAGGAGAAAACAAGTTTGGAATCTTTTAAAAATATTGCATATTTCTCAGCTGTGGTACAGTAAAAGCTATACTTTAGTCAGTGAATATATAAATGCATATAAATAAGTTTTTTTTTTTAAGAAGGGAAAACTTCTGGCTGTCTTATAATGAGTTCAACGGATGTAAAAGAAAAAGAGTTTTATAAACAGCTTTAGAATATTTCACTTTAAATTCTCTAGAAAATTTGGATTTATATAATTTGCACATTATCCATTGTAGAATTAGAATAAAATATACGCATCATTTTAGATTTCTCAACTATTCATTGTCTAGAAAGTCATTGTTAACAAGTAACTTCCAGGAGACTGTTGAATATATTTCATATGTGACCCTTCATATTTAAAATAAATATCTTTATGTCACAAAAAAAGGAAGAAATAGCCATATAGTGCAATATTGTGTGCACTAAAAAATGCACTTATTTAAATAGCATCAATTTAAGGTTCTGAAACCATAATTTTATTTTTTTCATGGTTGAAAAATGAAATTTTCTTTTAATAGACTAGGTATCCCAAGATGATTTTGAATTATTCTCACTTAGAAAAGCTAGCTGCTGTTACATATGAATTTTCAAAGCTTGTCAAAGCTTGGGAAGGAATGATGAAAATTACTATTGCGCGACCTTCAGGTTTTCTTTGTTTCATAAGGAGCTAAGATAGCATTTTTGTCATTTTTCTTTCAGCTCTGGTCTTTCATCATAAATATCAAAGCACGCAATTATGCCTTCTCATATCCTACCATATTCTGCCTGTTTTTCTATCCATAGCAATGGTGTTTTCTCTTCTTTCCACTAGATTTTTATTTTTATTGAAACTCGAGATAATTTCACAATTTGTTGAATAATTGTGAATACAATGAATATCAGACTGATAAATATTATTAGTACAATAATGGCATATTTATCCCAGGCAGCATCAGATTCTAAGAGATTTCTCTACAAGGCTGAGTCCACATATACCATATTCATACTAGAATGATTTGACCTAGAGGTGAGATTTTATTATTAATGTTTATTATGAGACGTAGACTCATCTTAACCCTCTGCAGTCTTGAGTTTACCTGCTTTAGCTTTACTTTCCATATTCCATCTGCCTTCTGAATGAGTCTTAGTAGCCTATTCTAATATATGGTCTGGATATCTTACCCTAGCTCTATGGTTCCCCAATGTTTATTTATTATACTTATCTTAAATTAGAAGTATTCTAAATAGTTCAGTGTGATAAATTAACAATAGCTTTAATTTGAGTTCAAAATTCATAAATTAATATAGCATTCAAAATATATTAAGGCAACAGAAACAATAGTTTTGTTGTATTTGTAGTTTTGTATGTAGCAAGTCCATTCTCTAAACAGTGGATACAATCCTGAAAAGTAAAGAGAATATATTCATTGATATCTACTTTCACATTTGTTTCAGTTAATATTTCAGAGACTATATTTATAAAAATATAATTTTGCCCTTGTTATAATAGGAACCATACTTAAGAATCTGATTGGTCACCTTAAAGAGGAATTATGGTATAGCTGGCCTGCAGAGGCAGGCAGACCACCATTGAAATCCCCATGCCTTCTCCTACAAATGAATGACCTTTGCCAAGTTATTTTTTTACCCTCTTTAAGCTTCGGTTTTCCAAAAAATGCAACAACAGTGATGAATTCATAGTTTGCCAACATCATAAAAACATTGGAAGAATTAAATAAAAAAATACATCTGATGAATTTCACCCAGTGCTAGGCAAATAAAAAGTTAAATTCATTATTATTGTTGTTGTTAACCATAATGATGCTGCTGGTTTTTGTCAATATTCAGTTTATGCATGTAAGAAAATTCTGATGTGTCATTATATAGAACAGGTGCATTTTATGAAGAAGGTGTGATGATATTTGAAAGAGGATCATCTCTCTACCCCTGTAAGGAAAGCTGATTTTGGAAAGCTAACCTAAGAACAGAGAGCAGATGGCTGCTTTGATAAAGGGTAGTGAAGTCCTAAAAACCAGGATGAGAATGACCGAAGGGCAGAGGAATCAAGCAAGTCAGAATAGCTAAAGATTTAAAACAATAAAAAGTCATGTTCCACTTGGTAAAACCAGACAACATCTGAACACCCAATGCAAGGAAAGCATCACAGTCATGCTCAAGTCAGAAAGTAGCTAGAATAAAAATGTAAGAGTGAGAGTCTGTTATGTTGCTACCAAAAATCAATTAATGCTGAATTAGATCTTTTAAATAATACTTTATATTGCATAAAGTGAGCAAAGATATGATTTTTGTGAGAAGAAAACTGGGTTTGAGGTCTGAGATCCAGATTCAAGTTCCCATTCCACCCGTACCAACTGGGTATGTTTCAACCAGTCACATAATCTCTCTGATTTTGTTTCTTTGTAAAACCAACAAACCCAGGGTGGTGCTGAGGAAAGAGTACACCATTGTCAAGAAAGCACACTACAAGGATGACAGAAATTGAGCTGTCCAGCATAGCATTTCATAAGGTGAAAAACATAAGACCACCAATGTGTCTATCATTGGAGGAATATTAAAATAAATGATGTGACATCATACTATTGGATGTCATTGCATCTATTGAGAACAGCTAGTTATATCTGAAAAATGAAGTGTTGATGTTAGATGACTAAGGACCCCATTTTTATTTATTAAAATATATATTTATATATGTCTGTGCATAGCAAGATGTCCAGAAAGACACATAGAAAAATATTAATAGTATTTAACCCTGGGGATTGGGAGAGGAGGAAAGGTAGGACTCAGGACAAAATTTTCTCCTTTTTTTCTAAATATGCTTCTATATTTTTAATTTTTTAACAAAAATAATTGTAAAGCACTATATAATTTTAGTAAGTAATTTACAGACATATAGACATAGAGAGAGTGTGTGTACATATATATATACATATACATATATATATGTGTGTGTATATATATATATATATATAAAACAAACTTTGAAAGAACTGGCTCTTCATTTAAATGCCAGAATGAAAAAGCAGTTAAAAATTACCAACTAAATCAAATAACAATTAGATATCATATATTAACAATTACATGAACCAAGAACCAAGATTAATATGATTGGTAATGTCCAGTGCTGGAAAGTATAAACCTATTTCGAGCTCAACCTGCCAATATGTATCAAATTTTAAAAAGGGCATACCATTTTATTCAGCAATTTCACTTATAGGACTTCATCCCATGGAAATAAATCAGACAGTGCACTGTACATATAATTATTCACTGAAGCACTTTTTCTACTTTGGAGAAAATCTACATTTTCTCCAGAAAAAGGTTATGTATAACTATGTATATTCTATATAACTGAATATCTTGTATTAATTGAAAGTAATATGATAGTCCTCTATGCATTAATATGCAAATATGCCCATGATAATTTTGTATGAAAACGTCTGATTACAAAATGAAATTTAAAATAGAATAACATTGTTATTATGCTTGTGCTTTTCATGCATAAGTTCCTATGAATGATCAAACTGTTACTTGTGATTATCCCTGGCATTTGAGATTACAGAAGGGTTTACCTTTTGTTTTTATAAAATTAACTGTTGTTTGCAGAATTGTTGTTTTTTAATCATTTTGAAGAAAAGAAAATTGAATTGATATGTGTCCTTCATGGAAACATATCGAACCATAGAGAAAGTAATCACGTGAGGCAGTTATCTATTTTAAGACCAGGGATAAGTGGCAGAATAAATGGATGTGTGATGGAAAGTGAAGAACTAGAGCCCAGGAAAAGTTAAGAGCAGTGTAAAGTCAATCTCAAAAATTGGAATAAGATGAGGGTTTAATAATTCAAGGATGAAGCACTCACATATATTGGAATACATTAAATTCTAA
The DNA here is from genome assembly GCA_029593785.1 of Cabassous unicinctus. NCBI lineage: Eukaryota > Metazoa > Chordata > Mammalia > Cingulata > Chlamyphoridae > Cabassous > Cabassous unicinctus. The sequence continues at coordinate 15,942 of JAQZBX010010791.1, forward strand.
AACAAAGAACCAGTCAACAAGGGAAATGGTACCAATCAAAAGCAAAAGTAAGAGTGGTTTCTCTTCATTCAGGGTAAAGAAAGGTATTTTAAAAAGGGAAAAAGGAGGAGGGGAGTGTTTTAGTCTCCTAAATACCATGAAGCAGGTCAGGCTAAACAATGGGGATCTATTCACTCAAGGTTTTGGGGCCAGGAAAGTGTCCAAATCAAGGCACCACCAAGGTGATGCTATCTTCCCAAATACCGGCTGCCAAAAATCCTTGGCTCCTCTGTCACATGGCAAGGCATATAGTGGCGTCTGGTGGTCTCTCCCTTCTCATCCGGGTTCCAGTGATTTCATCTTCTTGCTTCTGTGGCTTACTCTCTCTGTGTCTGAATTTTATTCTCTTATAAAGAACTCCAGTAATAGGAGTTAAGACCCATCCTGACTGAGGTGGGCTACACTTTAACTGAAGTAACCTCATCAAAAGGTCCTCAGGAACAGATTAGATTTAAGAACATGTTTTTCTGGGGTACATACAGTTCCAAACCCTCACAGGGAGTTTATTTTAAGAAAAGAAAAAGAAAAAGAAGGTAATTGGCAAGGAACAGAGCACCTAGTAGTCAGCAACAGAGAGACTGAAAACCTCCACTGCAGCGAGGAGGTGATATCAATTTTTCTGATACAGGAAATCTTGGGTCTGAGGAAATAAGACAACCAGACAGAGAAGAACAAGAACATAATTAACATACAAGAAAATTAATTTTCCAAGAGAAAAATGGATTAGCATCGGTCTGATTCTATAACAAAAAGCTTCACATTAGTGAATACCTAGAAATTCTGACTAAAACACAGGAAAGGATTTTTTTTAACTCAAAGGACACAAGTAATAAAGGGAAATCCCTGGGCCCAGAAAAGCCTGTGAAGAAAGGAAAAAATTGTGCATGTTACCGGTGTGTGCAAAACCCAGGAATGTAGGGCTGCATAAAGAACAGCTTGCAAGTCTTAGGGCTCATACATGGGAGAGTTGAACTACAACTTTGTTCATAAATCAAGCTCCTTAGAGGACCATACACTAGTTTGAGTGAGCTAGAAAAAAATCTATCTGCTGGCCAAGGGAGACAATAGGAAAATAGATATCTTTGTCTGAACTCTGAACTCCAGATGGGGTGGGGGATGGGGGCGGACCATGTTCCTTCCTTCTCCCACAGGCCTCACCCAGAATATACAAGACCAGGTCTTTCTTTATACTGGTTTGGGATTTAAATGGCTCTACCTTCATGATCTAGGAAACCTCAAACCTGAAAATTAACTTAATTGGTTGTTAGTTTCTCCTGACATACAATGAGGCATATTCTCAGAAAAGGAATGTCCCCTCAATCCATACCTCACAGAATTCCCACAGATTTAGAGTAGCCAAATATGAACTCAGAATATAATTAGAAAGCACCAAGAAGCAAAATCATCACCATGATCAAGAGTCAACAAAATAGAACAAAGCAAAATTAGCCCCCTAAGGGACTGGAATTTTCAGTTACAGAATTTAAAATAAGTATGTTTTAAATGTTTACAAAAATGAAAATAAAATAAAATCACAACTACATTACATAAGACTATTCAAAATAAAGAAAAAGATTAGGAAAAGAACCAAACAGAACTTCCAGTAAATTTTTAAAAGTACAATTGATTGTAAAAGCAATGGGCAATTGATAAATTTCACAAAACATTGCACAGACAGACACACACAAAAAGTTAAAATACATGAAAAAGAGGTTATGGGTCATAGAGAATAGAATGGAAATGACAAGCATACAACTAATTAGAGTGCCCAAGGGAGAGAATAAGGAGAATAAGAGAGAGGAAATAATCAAATGACAGAGATTTACAGAGTTAACGAAAGACATAAATCCTCAGATTCTTGAAGTAGAAAAAATCTCAGTCAGAATACAAAAATTTTAGACAAATTCTAGTGAAATTATAGAATAAGACAAAAAATAACATAAAAATAATTTTAAAAAATAAAATAAAATAAAAAGATAATAATTCAAATGCATTGTTTAAAAAGATATTAATAAAATGATAGAAAAAAGTATAAAACTAATTTAAAAAATGGAAGTTACCCTCTACTGCTTCACTCACACATTAGAGATTACCACTGTTAATTTGAAATTTATCCCTCAAGATATTTCTACGCAGAGACAGTTTAAGGGAATAAGAGCTACAGACACCAGTGTTTAAATTATTACATACAGATTAAAGTACATAATTTTAAAATCAGGATATTTTCCCTAATTGCTGGGTGTACTTTGTTTGTTTGTTTGTTTTTTATTCTTTGGGTGTACTTTTTTCATTCAATAATTTGAAAATCCTGCATCGTATTTTTAGGAGTAACATATTTGAATCTATGTTTCATGAATAATAATTAAATTATCTACAAAAAATCTGTAAATAAATACTGTATAATTTTTGCAACGTGTATCAAAGAGCACTATTTATACTTCTCCTATCCCTATATTATTTCTCAAACCTAAAGACAAAATGTATCCAGAATTAGACACAAGGAGAACCCTATATTTCAGAGCTCATGCACCTTATTTTCAAGAGAACTATCAATCGATAACATTAATTATGATGAGCCAGGTATTATGCTAAGTGCTTTAAATGGGCTAAGGCACTTAATCCTCATAGCAACTCTATGAGTTAGATGCTATTTTTAATCCCATATTACAGACAAGATGATAAGAGGCTTAATTAAACATTTTGTCCAACACTCTAATAATAAGTAAAGGACCCAGGATTCACAGGAGGTTGTCTTGTTCCAAGGGGCATGCAATCAACCATTCCAGTCCATGTCATTATCATTGTTTAACCAATAGATTATTTTTTTTCTCTTTTACCACACATGGTATTTTCTTCTACAATCCATATAGAGTAGGACCTAGTTCTACATGACCAATATGTTCCAAGACCCTTCACATAAGCTGAAAATTGTGCATAATAGCGAAACCCATTATTTATAAATATTTTTATGTGAACATATCTATCACACATTTTTTATAAATAAGGCAAATACACACTCTAATAACAATATGTAAAGAAAATAGTCATATAAATAATTTTTTAAATGTTAATTCTTTTTCTCTCTCTGCATATATTTTTTTGATTGCCAATCACGTATACCTGAATTCAAGTGTGTTAAGTTTGTGTAAAACAAACCCTTACTGTATATGCATATAATTGTTTAATTCTCATATTTTGTGATTTTAATGAGCAAGAACTATAGTTTCAAAAAGGAAAAAGTGACTTTTTTTAGATTATAAATTATTTATATCTGTAAATTAAATTGATGATGACATCTTTACTAATCAACAAGCAACCACAGCTACTATAGATGCCAATAATTTTGTCTTATATAACTAAGAAAATCTCTTGGGGTGATCTCTAAAAAGTCAGAATGTCCTCCTACCATTGAAAGATGTGGCAAAACAATTCAAATTTGAATTTTGTGATTTAGAGTTCACAATATGCAATCATCCTCACAACACATGGAGGAAAATTTGATCAGGTAGAGAACTAAGATGACTAATCTGTACACTTTCTTTAAAAACAGTCATACGCATGACTAATACTATGAAACAGTGGCAGTCAAAATTATTCTCACATGAAAAATGAATTTATGTGATTCTTCTATAAATGAAATTCCTAATTGTTATCAAAGTTACTCTGACACAAGAATGCAATGTTTCATCAATATGAACTGGACTGTCACAAGAATGTTAACTTCATAACTGTATCTTAAATTAAATGTCAGAAAACATATATTGTCCTCACACATAATATTCCCTGTAATATTTGATCAGGTAAAACCAAAAGAGTAATAGAGAAGGAGCTGATGTCATTAACTCTTCAAAAAACTATGGTTCCTAAATTCAATAGTATTTCATTTTATGGCATAGAAGAAATATTTTAAACAATGATTGCTTTATCTAGAAAAGCTCTATTCTACTGAAATAAGCCATCATTAGATAATCCATTTTTAAATACTCTGTAATATGTGAAGCTATAATAGATATTTAGCTGGATAAATGACCAAATAAAATCAAACATTCTGGGTAAATTTTCCAACAGATTTTGTTTTTACACATGGTTATAAGAACTGTAATTAAAATCAAATAAATAATATAATATTCCTCATCAGAAATTATACTGACATTTGAAAATTTTTCAATGAAACTATTATAAAATCTGTAAAATGTAGATAGAATTTTAAAATGACATTTACTTAGGCAGTTCAAAACATTGAACATATCATTTGAAATTCAAAGAATTGTCTTATTTACAAAGACATGGGATTCTGCATTTTTATATCATAAATATTGATAGGATAAATTATTTGACAATTAAATCAAACTATATGCTTTATAGTCACATAATCATATGAAAGGTTTTGTTGCAGTCATTAAGAATCTTATTTAAATAGTCATGCAATTCAAAAAAGGTTTAAAATGTTACATTAGAAACATCAAAAATAGCATCTAAAGGGAATTTGGCTTTCTATGTATAAAGACTTCCTGCTTTCAATTGGAAACCAAATATTTAGATAATTTTGTCACTGTTTTCTTATTAAAAATGAATTTTTTTTATATTTCTTACAATTTCAGCTTGAGTATGTGCTAAATATTTTGATAATTTTGAATTGTAATTTGATCTTTTATTGGACTTAATAATTATCTAAGGGAATATTTTTGATTTCAAAGATAATAGTGTGTTTTTTGTTGGTTTGTTTTCATAGATGTTTTTTATTGGTAGTTTTGATTATTTTTTATGATTTTTTTGAACTACTATTTCTAATTTTTGGAATGTATTCAGATCATTTTTAAATACAAAATAGATTCTTGAAAGGATAATGTATTACCTATTTTCAATGGAGAAAGTACAATACATATTTATTGAACATTATTAGTTGTCATTCAAATCATGTTTTTTTGCTTATTTCATCTGTGAAATGCCAAGAGTTTAATTTCTCATAGAGACAGCTCATTGTATTTCTTGAAGTTTTTGCCTTTTGCTGTTTATGCTATATTATTTGAAACTATGCACCTTAAGAATTACATGCCATAGTCCCATTTAATTCTTTAGGTCTTAAAGTCAATCTTGCTATCAATATAGATATCCCTAAATTTTATATGGTTATATTTGCCTCATAAATTTTTGCTCATCCTTTTACATTCAAAATCTTTAGATATGCATACTTTTATTTTGTTTCTGTTTTTACTCAGAGTCTTATCAATCTAATAATTGATTTTATCCCATTTTTATTTATTGTAGATATGAAAGTGGGTCATAAATCTCAGATTATTAGGTCTCATATGTTTATGCTTTCATTTTATTTTCAATGTTTTCTATAAAGATATTTTCTTATTTAAATTTCCTCTCAACTTTCTTAAGCCTCCCTCAGCTCCTAATTTTTGTTATTTCAAAATGAGGTTTCAAGTAAATGTTTTTATTTTAGTTGCTTATAGTTGTAATAATTTTATATGTTTTAGCTTTCCTTTTATAAATATATATATATCATATTGTCATTTGATTTTATAATAGTTACCATTCACTGGATTCCATTACCCATTCAATGATTTCAATGCCTGCCCCTCCCACCCACACTAGTCTTTCTCATTACAGTCCCCATTTCAGAGTTCCTTATAGTCATCCAGTCTTGATTGGTTCATATAACTTATTGAACTAGATTTTTCAAGAATGCATGGGTGCTATATTTGTTTGTTTGGTTGACTGTTTTTACTTTTTTTTTCTTTTTGTTGTTCCTTGTTTTGCTTTGTTTTGTTTTTGCTTCATGAATTTTGAAGCTCAGTGACTAAGTGCATAAATAATTAGGGTTAAGTTTTTCTAATTAGTTGACCCTTTTATCATCACAAAATTTTCTGTTTAAGTCTTGTAGTACTCTTAGTCTTAAGTTTACTTAGATATTAAAATGACCATGCCACCTTTCTTACTATTTGCATGGCATTTTTTTAAATACTTTTGCTTTCAATCTATTTGTGTCTTTATATTTAAAGAAAGTTTTTTTTGTGGATAGCACACAGATTGGTCTTTTTTGCTCAGGCTGACATTCACTGCTCTTTGTTTGGATGGTTTTTCCCTTTATATTTAATATAATTATTGATGACATTGTGTCGTTGTGTTTAATTCTACCATCTTGACATATAGTTTCCAATAGACCTTTCTGTTTTTTTTTCGGTTCTTCTGTTGTTCCTTCTTAACTTTCTTTTGGATTAATTGGCCATTGTACAGTATTATATTTTATTTCCACTATAACTTCTTATGTAAACCTCCTTTCTTTATTTTTAGTGATTTCTTTAGGGTTAACAATCTACATCTTTAAATTATCATCATCTATTTAAAATAAATAATATACCCCCTAATGATTTGCATACTTCACACCTGAAACATCATATTCCTACTTTACCCTTCATATCTGACATTCACACTTACCACTTACCTCATCCCATTTTATACTTCCACTTCCCATTTAACACTTTGAAAGATATAAATCCCCCTCTGCAAGTTTTTATGCTATGTTTGTCAAAATATTTACTACCATATACATTGTAAACTACAGCCCAATTTACAATGTTATTTTTGCTTTAAATTGTTAATTCTCATTTAAGGATATTAGAAAAAGAAAAAATAAACATATGCATCTATGTTTATCATTTTATTTTAAGTTTTGGTTTTCTTTTGTTCCTTTTCTGTATACCCAAATTTCTATCTTGTGTCATTTTCCTTCAGTTTGAAGAACATTCTTTACCATTCTTTCACCCTAGGCTTGTTGATTATAAATACTCTCACCATGTCTTCATTGCACCCTCATTTTAAAAAATATTCTCCCAGAAAGTAGAATTTTGGATTGACTTCCATTTTGAATACTTTCCAGAAGTAAGTTTATCATCCAAATTTCATGGATTCAGATGAGAACATTGTGATCATTCATTTTTCCACTGTATGTAATGGGTCTTTTCTCTCTGGTTGATTTTAAGATGTTCTCCTTAACTTTCATTATTAATGGTTTGATGCTGAGAAAGTCATGGACACAAGCAGCAGCCATCTCCCAGATGTCATCTATCCTCCCCCATTTTCTATTGTATGCAGATGTTTCAGTATGTTTTCATTCCACAACCCAGGAGAGATTGTAGTCTAGTGGAATGGCCTGAACATACCTTAAACCTGGGAACAAGCAGACCCAGCTGCTTCTCAGGATAGGGACTCTTTGTGGCAGGGTCCCCTCCCCACAGGTTGTATAAATATCCTGCACTCAGGCAGCACAGATTTGTCTCTCCTTTCTGAAGAGAAGTGGGGCATGAAGAGCTGCCAGTCCTGACTGTGATCTGAGAAGTTAACCTCCCTGGGAGACTGGCCATGATGGAATCTCTACCCTTATTCTTTTGAAATTCTTAATTTTGTTAATGTAGTATATTACATTAATTGATTTTGTCTTAAAACAATCTTGCATAATAGGGATAAATCCCAATGGATCATGGTGTATAATACTTTTAATATTCTGTTGGATTTGGTTTGGAAGTATTTTCTTAAGGATATTTGCATCATAATCATAAGAGATATTGGACTATAGTTTTCTTTTCTTACAGTATCTTCATCTGGCTTTGTTATGAAGGTAATGCTGGCCTCATAGAATGAACGTGGAAGTGTTCCTTTCTCTCAAATTTCTGGAAAAATTCGAGGAGAATTGGAGTTAAGTCTTCTTGGAATGTTTGGCAGAATTCCCCTGTGAAGCCCTCTGGTCCTGGGCTTTTCTTTCTTGGGACATTTATGATTACTGAATAAATTTCTTTTCTAGTAATTGATTTTTTGAGATCTTCCATTTCTTCTTGAATCAATGTAGGTAGTTTGCATGTTTCTATAATTTGTCCATTTCATCTAGGTTATCTAATTTATTGGCACACAGTTGTTCATTGTATCTTCTTATAGTCCTTTTTATTTTGGTACATTTGGTAGTAATGTTTCCCTTTTCATTTCTGATTTTTATTATTCGTATCCTCTCTTTTTTTCTTTGTCAGTCTAGTTAAATGTTTGTCAATTTTATTGATCATTTCAAAGAACCAACTTCTGTTTTGTTGATTCTCTACTTTTTGTTTGTTTGTTTTCTATTTCATTTACCTACTCTGTTATTTCCTTGCTTCTGCTAGTGTTAGGCATAGTTTTCTCCTTTTTGTCTAGTTCTTCCAGTTTTGATGTTAGGTCTCTGCTTTGAAATTTTTCTTCTTTTTTAATGTGAGCATTTAGAGCTACAAATTTCCCTCCCTCACTCTCTCAGCACTGCCTTCACTGTATCCCTTAAGTTTTGGTATGGTTTAATTTCATTTTCATTCACTTCAGGATATTTTCTAATTTCCCTTGTGATTTATGCTTTAACCATTGATTGTTTAAGTGTATGTTGTTTAATTTCCATATATTTGTGAGTTTACTTTTCTTCCTCTGTTATTGACTTCTAGTTTCCTTCAGTTTTGGTCAGAGAATATACATTGTATGATTTCAATATTTTTTAATTTATTTAGACATATTTGTGACCTAACATATGATCTATCCTAGAGAATTATCCATGTGTGCTCAAGATGAATGTGTATTTTCTTTTTGTTGTATGAAGTGTTCTATATATGTCTGTAAGTTCTAACTGATTTAAAGTTTCATTCAAGTCCTGTATTTCCTTATTGATCTTCTGACTGGATATTCTACCCATTATTGAGAGTGGTGTGTTAAAGTCTCATGTTATTAACGTAGAACTGTCAATTTCTACCTCTGCTCTATCAGTAATTGCTTCACATATTTTGGGGCTCTGCTGTTAGGTGCATATATATATATATTTGTTTCATCTTTTTGTTGAGTTAAATTGTCTGTATTATCAGTATATAATGACCATCTTTGTCCCTAGGAATTGTTTTTGACCTAAAGTCTATTTTATCTGATATTAGTATAGCTACTGCAGCTCCCTTTTTGTTACTACTTGCATGGTATATTTTCTTTCATCACTTCACTTTCAAACTAATTGCATCGTTGAATTTAAAGGGAGACTCTTAGAGACAGTATAAGATTGGGTCATGTTTTTTTTCTTTGTTTCTTTGTTTTAATTATTATTACTCTGTCAATCTCTGCCTTTTTTCTGGGGAGTTTAATCCATATACATTTAAAGTCACTATTGATAATGAAGGTCTTTCTTCTGGCATTTTGCTATTTAGCCTTTGTATGTCATATACTGTTTCCCTCAATCCTTCCATTAATGCTGACTTTTAAATTTATTTGCTTTTGTGTGTTGTACCATATAGAGTTCCTTGTCTTCGGTATCTGGATATATTTTTCATCTATTTTTCTTGTGTTTACCATGGGGTTCATATTTAACATACTAAATATATAACAGTTATATTTGGTTTGTTAACTTAATTTCAATATCATATACACATACTGTTCCTATAACCATCCAACCCCCTAACTTTCTTTGTACTTGTTGCCACTTATATCTTTGTACATTGTGTGTCCAAAAATCTAGATTTATCATTACTTTATTTTTATTTATTTTTAAAGATAACTTTAGATTACATGTTACACAAAAACTATAGGGGATTCCCATATGCCCCAGTCTCCCACACTTTCCTACATTAACAACTTCCTTCATTAGTGTGGTACATTTGTTACAACTGATAAACAAATATTGAAGCATTGCCACTAACTGTGGATTATGGTTTACATTATCGTTTGTACTCTGTCCCTCACAATTTGTAAGTTATGACAAAATATATAATGGCCTGTATCTGTCATTGCAACATCATGCAGGACAATTCCATTTTCCCAAAAATGCCCCCATATGATACCTGGTCTTCCCTCTCCCATCTCTCAGAACCTCTTGTGGCCACTGCCTCCACATCAATGATAAAAGTTCTTCCATTGCTAGAATAACAATGTCTATAGTAGAATAATAGTAAGTCTACTTTAGTCCACTGTTCATTCCCCAATCTTGAGGATTTGGGGATGGTGATACCCATCCCAAAATTGAGAGGGGGCTTAGATCCCATGGGGCAGATGGACAGAACTCTCTTGCTTGCAGTTGCAGACTCTCAGTTCCTTAGGCAGGCGTTGTCCATCATCATCACCTTGTGAGTCCAATGAACTGGAGAGCAGGTGTTGCAACTCTGCTGAGATTCAGGGCCCGACTGGCACATGGATGGACCAAACATTGAATCTCTTGGACATCCATCTATCAAGTATAGTACTGACTATAGGTTCAAATAGAAGGGGCAGAAGAGCCATTGTAGGGAAACCACAAATGAGTCCAACTCTGTTACACTGGGAAGCATAAATTCCAAGGTAAGACCCACTGACAGGGTGCCAAACTCCTAAGCTGTCTGCCCTGCTTATAGTGTCTGGATGTCTCTAGAGCCCTCAGAAGCCCTCAGGAGGCACTATTTACTATAGCAGTCGATGAGATCCTGCTGAAATGTGCATAAGCATAACCTCTGGAATGACCTCCCGATTCACTTTGATACCATTACTTTTTATGAATTTGCATTTTAGCACCTGTAGAAAGTAAGAAGTGAAGTTACCTACAATAATAAAATATAATATAATAATCCTGGCATTTATAATTACTCAAATTATTACCTGTACCACAGGTCTTTCTTTCTTTATGCTGCTTTGAAACACTATCTGGTGTCCCTTCATTTCAGTCTGAAAAACTCCCTTTAGCAGTGCTTATAGGGCATGACTAGTGGTGATGTACTCCCTCAGCTTTTGTTTATATGGGAATGTCTTAATCTCTCCCTCATTTTTTTTTTCTTCTTCTCTTTCTGGGATTCTCATAATGTGTATACTGATATGTCCCAAAGGTAGCTTAGGCGTTCTTTGATTTTTATAATTCTTTCTTCTTTCTGTTCCTCAGCCTAACTCATTTCTGTCTTGTCTTCATGTTTCCTGATTCTTCCTTCTGCTTCTGCTCACTCCAATCTGCTCTAGAAACCCCCCTAGGCATTTTTCATTTCAATTATTGTGGTCTTCCTTAACTCCAAAAGTTCTGTTTGGTTCTTTTTTAAAATTTCTCTCTCTTTACAAAGATTCTTTTATTGCTCATTCATTGTTTTACTTATATCCTTTATTTCTTTCTCTGTACTTTCCTTCACCACCTAGAGTATTTTTAAGATCCTTTTTTAAAGGCTTTGTTTGGTATCTCCACATTCCTGCCTTCTTCATTGTTGTTTTCTGGATTATTGTCCTCTTCTTGTGGATGGGCCGTTGTTTCCTGTTTCTTCCTTTGTCTTGTACTCTTATTGCACACTGTATATTTTAATATTTTAAAATGTTAATTCTGTAATCTATCTCTAAGATATCTGTTTCTTGATTTTGTAGCTAGCTGGTGATAAGACAGACTTCAGCCTTCCTATCAGGAAGGTCTGCTCAAGGTGAATCCAATAACTAAAATAACAAAGTTTCACAGCTTTAAGTCAACAAAGGAGATAAAATAGAATCATATAAAATATTCAAATAATCCAAAGGAAGGCAGAAAAAGAGGAAAATATAAAACAGAGAAAACATGGGACAATTAGAAAACAAATACCAAAATGATAAATTCTAATATAACCATATAAAAATTCACATTAAATGTAAATCATCTAAATACCCAATTAAAACACAGAAATTATCAGATTATATGCTTCCTACCACAAATGCAATTTCAATATAAAGACACAAATAGTTTAAAGGAAAAAGGATACAAAAAGATCTAACACACTAACATTAGCCCATTCAATAGCTGGACTGATTATATTAATATCAGAAAAAAAATAGTCTTTGTAGGAAAGGATACTAACAGGGATAAAGAAGTTTATTTTATAATGATAAAGAGATCAATTGATCCAAAAGACATAACAATCCTAAATGTTTATGCACCTAATAAAGGATCTTTAAAGTACATGAAGCAAGAACTGACAGAACTGATATGAGAAATAGACAAATCCACAATTCTAATTGGGACTTCAAGAACCATTTCTCAGTCATTGATAGACCTCAAGAAAGAAAATCTGTAAAGATACAAAGGACAGAACAACATTATCAAATAACTTCATCTGATTGACATTCATACAATATTCAGTCCAGCAACAGAATATGCAACACAGAAAAAATAAGAGAATAGAGAAAATCAATAAAAACAGAAGATGGTTTTTGAAATCAATAAAATTGATAAATCTCTATATAAACTTTGAAAACATCATGTCAAGTAAAATAAGCCAGAAACAAAAGGACAATTACTGTATGATTTCACTAGTAAGAAATAAAAATAAGCAAATTCATAGAGTTAGAAACTAGAATACAAGTTACCAAGGGCCAGTGTGGGAGTAGGGAATGGGGAGTTAGTGCTTAATCATTGCAGAGTTTCTGTTTGGGGTGATAGAAAAGTTTTGGTAATGGATGGTGGGAATGGTAGCACAACATTGTGACTGTAATTAACACCACTGAATTGTATATTTGAATGTGTCTAAAAGGGGAAATTTTAGGCTTTATATGTTGCTGGAATAAGAATTCAAAAAAAAAAAATCCCATATAAAATTGTACAACACAAACAGTGGACCCTAATGTAAACTATGTATAACAGTTAATAATAAAATTATAGTAATATTGTTCCATCACTTGTAACAAAGGTACCACATTAATGGAATGTGTAAATTGGGAAAAGTTCATGTGTGAGGGTAGTAAATGGGACCTCCATATTTTCTGCATGATTTTTCTGTAAACCTACATACAATTTCTCTAATTAAAAAAAAAGCTAAAAAATAAAGTTTAACTTTAAGCAAATCAGAGAACTATTATTTGCCAGTATGATGCCAAACAGCTGTTTTAACTTAACTTTTAACTTTTAAATCTGTTGCTTCAAAATTTCTATACTAGCTTGCATTTAATATACTGATTAAATATGTACAACGGAATCACCTGTTTTGAATTTAAAATTTTTCCTGTAATAGCTCACCATTTTATAGATCCTGCCATTTTAGTCTGCTTTGGAAACACTCTGTGGGTGGATGATAAGCATCAATGAATTTAATTATTATAAAATCATTTTTTCCATATTTTCACTGAAGTCAAACAAAAGACCAAACATAAATTATGGTGACTCTTTCTTCAAAAACTGAACATATTCTGCTGATTCTTATATCATAGCCCATAGCTAGGAGTTAACACTTCAAAAAGAGTTCTTAATGAAGGCCATCTAGTATATCACTATAAAATTATAATACAACTGAGATTTTAAAATGTACTCCTGTAACAAAATGATCAGAAACCGTGGACTCAGCTTATTACGGTGCCTGCTGTGTCTCTGTCTGAAGTCAAGAGGCTGATAGATGAGGTTTGCCTATTCGGGTCTTAAGGGCCTTGAAGTCACTTAGATGGATGACTGCTTAACGAGAACAACATAACATTTTTCTACAGGACTAGAAATCTAGCTTGGCGCCAATAGACTGTGATGCTTGCCTAAACTCAATATTCAGATCATGACTATTTAATTTATCTGTCAATGACTTGCTCCTGATTTGCATTACACCTATTTGGCATCTCTATGCAGACAGTACAGTATAGTAGTTTTGTATTCAAGATAATGTAGAAGCAGTGTTCCGAGCATTTAAAATGCATTCTTTGTTCTAATATCATTTTTATTTCATTGAGACGTTTATATTTTAATTGATGTGGCTAGAAATTAGATATGGTGCCATGTGAAATGAAATCCATAAATATTCCAATAACTTGGCAATCTCAAGGTGCTTTAAATTAAGATATGAGACTCGGGTGTTACACAAGCATGTCAAACAAAAGAGGGTAAGAAATAAATATTATTGCAAAGTAGGTCTAATACTAGAATAATTTTTTAAAATTTATTTAATCGATAGAATCTCATGTGGAACTAAACAGAATCTAAGGCTATATTTTTATTAGTTTTTTAGAATAATAAGCTTCATCTAAGTTATTATAGAACTATGTTAAATTATACATTTAGTAAATCAAATTATGTTTGGGAAGACCCCTAGATACCCAAAAGCAATGTATGGTTTTATTTCATTTTAATAATCTAAGTCTAAGATACAACATTAGTAACTTGCTTTCTGCTGATACCATAGCTATATTTAAAGCTTTGGAAAAACTGAGAACCAATATACAAAATAATGGAAAGGACAATAAACTGTAATAGATGTAAGCAAGGATTAATTGACTAAAGCATTCCAATCATCAGTTTATCAATTATTTATTGTATGATATTTCTGTAGGTAGTATAAAGATAAACTTGGCATGGTTCATGCCCTCTAGGAGCATATAATCTAGTGGAAGAGGCAGACATACATAGATCCAACTTTCATATGAGTTGAATTACATAGCATGGTAGAAATACAAACTGAATGCCATCACCTCATAGAACAGGGAAAGATTGTGTTGGCCTGAGGAGGGAGCAAATGTTTACTGGTAGTATTGTAACCTCTGCTTGTCCGGAAGGGTTGTCCCTATTGTACTTTTAGCTTAGAACACAGGCTTGCGTGAATGAGACTAAATCCACTTTCAATAATCAAAAACCACAGCTATGAATTCCATTTTCAGTATGATTTGTTACTTTTGCTGAGATTCAAATTAATAAACATAAATATTAAGAGACGGCCACAGTTAGGTTGTGATTGATTGGGGGGAAAAAGCATTTTGTTATTATTTGTGCTTTATTCTCCTTAACACTTATTTGATGGGATTTCAAAATTTCTTACTGAAAACATATTAATCTGTTAGTAAATGAAATGAGGTTTATATAAGCTGTGCAATATGTAGCCATATGTTTATTCTCTACAAATGTTACTCAAGAACTGCCTTGACAGATAACACCGTGAAGTCACTAAGCCTCGGACAATGGACCTACTATGCCAAAGTGCTGACATCCCCAATTTAAAATTCTAGAACTCATACATGCCTCATCTCAGAAGACAATCTATCCTTAAAAATCCCACTTAACTTCTCAGTTCATATATCTGTTAAAGATGAAAATTTAGGGACAAATAGAATCATCTCTCTTGGTCAACTAGGCCATGATATAGCTGTGCATTTCCCTCCTTAAAAAATATATATATATAATCATCATTGCAAAACTATTTTCAGAAAATAAAGCCAAGAGAAAAGAAGAAAATTCCAATTGCCACTATTTCCATCACATTGTCACTGTGCGTTCTCCCAGTCACTTTCTATGAACATATATAATGTTTAGCACACCAAACATATCACTTTGTTACCACATCTTTCCACTTAATATATCTTAACACCTTTTCCTGCATTTTTAAACCACATAGTCACACAATTCTTTGTATTGATGTGCTCTGTTTTATTTGAATCATTTTATAACAGCTGGGCATTTAAGTTATTTACATTTTTCTCTAGTAAACAGCACTATGATGAATAGTGTAATTAAATCTCTCACTCAAAGTTGTTTAACTCTGTAAAATAAATTTCTGCAAAAGAAATTGCTAAACAAATAGTAAGTACATTTTAGAGGTTTTAATACCGTCCGTAATTGCCCTCCAAAAAGATTGTGTGACTATAGCTCTCAACAGCATGTATCTATTCCTTTGAACCTTCACTGGGTTCAGCACGCATCAGATGCTATCTATCTGTTGAAAGAGCCGTAGGCAGATCTTAAAATGAATCTGGTGAGTCAAATATTCGTTGAACCCAACTTGGTTTGGTTTGTTCTCCCTAGATAGGTCTCTACCTTTCCAACACCAGAACATTGAGTCAATCTATAAAATTCAGTAAAAAATCAAATTTATTATTTACTATATAGAAATGGATATAATTGATATGATGAGGAAGAAATAGTTGAAAAAGTACAAGTTGAAAACATGATGAATTTTTATAAGCCATAGCAGATAACTTGCCATTTTATCATAAAATATTACTTCCCTCCTAATGAGATAGTTGTTTTGTTACTATAATCTTAATCCTGAAGAAACAACTGCCACTATATATGAAAACTATCAACAATGGTTATGATTCACTTTCTGTACAGCCTGCCAGTGATGACAAACAGAGCATTCAGTACTATTAAGCCCTGTTCTGAATCTTGCTTGACTGCCATACCATTATGAGTTCAAGCTATCATCAGTTAAAATCACAATATCTGTAGAGATGAACAAAAGAATCATGATAGGGGTAAGTTGAAAATGTCCAGCTTTCTCCTAATAAAAGTCAGAACTAGCCCATCTACTATTTCCACTCAGCGTTTAAATTTATTTTTTAAAAAGATCTGAATGTTTCTTAGTATCTTCTATAGAAAGAATGACAGTATCAGCAACATCTGAATTTTTGCTATGATCCTTCTAGGATTGGTTTAATGTGATTCAGGATGGTCAATTAAATAAACCCCTCCATTGTTCTGGCTGAATAATGATTTCATTTTCCTAGCCTACTAATCCATTATTTTAATTAGCATTAAATTCATAAAACAATAGAAAACCTAAATAGCCTTTAAACGGTCTTAAGATCCCTGAAATAAATACCACAAACTCAATTATCAGAAGGGAAAGGCAATAATAACTCTCATTTGGGTAATAAAGTAGAACTCCTTTCACAAAAATAATTAGAGCAATAAATGCACACTTTAGACCTATTTGTAAGTGTTTGAGTTCTACTAAGATTACTGCCACCTTTAGGAAGAAACTTGAAAATGTAGTTGACAAGGGAGACATTTATTGATTTAGTCAATCCATTCTACAGAGTTCACACAGAAGCAGCAGTCTTAAAATTAGCACCACAAGGTTCTCCTAGCCAAAAGAAAAAACAGTAGATGTTCATTTGTATTTTGGGAGACACATTGAGGTTGCAAAGAAGTTATACTGATGCTGGTGCACTATAAGGTGCCAGGGCAGAGTAGTAGGAAGATTTATTTATATATTTCACTATTTCACTACAAGGTACTGTACCTATTATCCAGGGGAGAAATATCAAAATATGAGAATTTGAAGAAGGAGGCAAATACAACAACGGAGTAATGACAATTAAATAAATAATAATAATGACATTAATACCAACAGAACTTTTGAATGAGTTGTCCACTATCCCCATTTCCATTTTCTCATTAACTTTTGACTTTTGACTCACAATCAATCCTCTATTTTAAAATATATATTTTTTACTTTATACCCACTGTTTTTGCTATTATAAATAAGGCTATAATAAAATTTATTTCAACTAAATCTCTATGCACATTTTAAACGTTTCATTTAGTTAAGATATATTCTTAGTATGGTTGTAGTGGCAAAAGTGCATAAATACAGGCATAGAATAGAGAGGCGAGCTCAGTTTCACTTTGAGTATTTAATAGGGGTCCTTCAGGAATCAGTTCGTGGAAGAGGTTCTGAATTACCCAAATCAGACTGCTGAATAGTCAGGTGGAAAAGACTGCGGGAGGCTTAACAGGGAGTGCTCTTGCCAGTAACCCCTGTGAAGGAATGAGAGAAATATCTTGGGTAGGGGGAGAAGTTGGACTTCACGCAGTGGAATGTCAAGACCTTTCAGAGTAGTCCCAAATTCAGGTAAGTTAGCTGAGCTTTTGTATCCCTGCCTTGATCAGTTACAGGGAAGGCACATGACCTCAGGCAACATAGCAACTTTCAACTGAGGCAGCAGGCAACACTCCCAGCAGTTACGGAATGAGTGCCTCAGTCCTCAAGAGGATATCTGGGTGGCACAGATCAGCATCCACCATAAACACTAACCTTCAACCTTCCTTAGCCAGTATGACATTGAAGGTTCTTGATGTTCAGTGTCCAGGCATGATTTTTGTGTAGGATAGATTCTTTACTCAACATTTTAAAATTCAGGGATTCTTAACAAGGGGTCCATGAGCTTGAATTGAAATTCAAAAAATCATTCTTGTGGGGACATGTTGATGCAGATGCGATATATTTATTAAATAATACATAGTATAGTATGGACTTAGTAAGGGATCTGTGGTTTTCACCTAACTGGCAAAGGGATCCATGGAACAAAAAAGATTAAGAACCCCTGCTTTATATACTTATTACGTTTCTTCCAATGATCCTCTTCCCCTCGTGGGCCACCCTCTTTCATCTGAATTCTGTATTGGTAAGGAATTCCAGTACTTTAAGATCCCTTGTTCTAAAATTCAGAGATCTACAATGTAAGCAACATTAAATGAAGTAATCCCAGATATTTCATTCTTAAGCATCCATCTTTTACTCCTAATCACATCTCCAAAAAAGTAAAAATGAAATTTATTATACTTTGGGTGTAAATTGTTATTGTGGTTTGTTGCCGGCATTCTGTTTAACTCATTGAAATAGAGACATGCCCACAGTCTGGGTTTCTGAAATGGCAGTGATGAAAATTAGACAGTATTTCAAAGCTCAAAAAACTTAATCTTTAAGAAAAAACAACACATGCCACACAGTGCCATTTTTTAGATTATCCAGAGAAAAAGGTAACATGAAGCTCAGTAATGCTTCCAAGGGAAAACAAGAGTAACAAGAGGTAGTTATAAAGAAAGTCATATTAGCATTTTGTAACATATAAATAATTATTTCATAAATCTCTTCAAACATTCATTAACAGAATTTCTAAATAATGAGGTCATTACTATATAAACCTTGTTTTAAATATAGGCATTCTTTCTAAAATCATATCAAATTATAGCATGCTAATTTGTATAACAAGAGAAAAAATATCATAATACATCCATGACTTCGAATTCTACACATAAATATTAATGAAGAGTCTCTTTGTTTTCTTCCCATTCAAAGAAAACCAATATTTATTTTGATGCTACTTACGTAGAAAACAGGACACTATGGTGACTTCCTGGTCAATTGAGGCATTTATTAAGCACCCATATAATCCTGTTCTTTTACGGTAATCTGATGCAGGATTCAAATTCTCTCACAGTGGCAGTGTATGAAGCAGGAAAAAATAGTAAAAATGCAGCCTACCATGCATATGATAGATATTGTGTTTAGGTACATGAATCCTTCACATAATTAGGCCAGGCCCTTCATCATCATTACTCAGCTAATAGCCAGTGGTTATGATATTTGCATATCCTAAATGAATCTTTGCAAAGCATTAGCTAGAAGAAGTTACTGTTTCCCAGAACAGAAGAGCTAGAAAGGGATTGACCAGTATCTGATGCTGTTATCCTGACTCTGTATACCCTGATTTAGCCTTTTGTCTTCATGGAAACCTCTGATCCATTGACCACATCAATTTTTCATTACCTCTCAACTCTCTCCTGGCATAATGACCTTCCTTATCTAAAATACGGATTTCACAGTCATTACTTTCACTTCTTTTCAAATATTCTCAATTTTGTTGTCCTTTATTCCATTGCTTTCAATAGGGAAAACCTTGGAATGATTTCTACCAACTTACTAGCATCCCAGGACCTGACGGTGAAATACCACAAAACCAGCTCATTAGCTTCACTCTCACTACAGGATCTCACGCAATCAATGGGCACTCAATATTATTCACCTTATTTTTTTTTAAATGTCTAGATTTCCTAAGCCTCTTTTCTTAAACCTTCCTTACTTTCAACTTATGATGTCTCCTAATCTTGTACTTCATTGAGAAAACAGCAACCATAAAATGGGATCTCTCTTATCTTCTCCCCACCACATTTATAAACTTATTTCCAACTCCAAACTCTTCTCTTTCTCCTGTCCTATTACAATGGAGGTGGCATCCATATTTATTGCACCAGTTGCCAATGCCAGTCCTTTCTGTGCTCTGAGCCATTACTCCCCACTCCAGTCAAGGATTTTACTCCTAATCTAAACAAGAATTTCTTTTCCTGAATGCATGTCTTCTCCTGAATATCAGTTTTCACTCTTCTGGTTCATTCCCCTTGTTCCCATAAACATACAACCATGTCATAACATTGTTCGTTAATAAAACAGCAAAGAATCTTCCTTTAACCCCTAATATCCCTCCAAATACTGTTTCATCTTTCAGCTCTCTCTGTAGGCAAACATTTTAAATATGCTTTCTTTATCTACTGACTCCATTTTGTCACTTCCTTTTGATACTTTAACTCCCTCCACATCATCAAACTGTTGTTTGTTTGTGTTTTGTTTTGTTTTTTTTCCAAAATATCCATATCTTTATGTTGTTAGATCTAAAGGGAATTTTCTGTCTTCGACTTACTCAATCTCTTATGAAAAGCTGCATTTGACTCTTCCCTTTTTTCTTGAAAGACTCCCACTCTTTTTTCTATGACATCACATATCCCTGTTTCTCCACTTTCCTCACTTCTCAACTTCTTTTTCTGGCTTCTATTTCTCTATAAATCTATATATGATGGTATTCCTAAGGACTTGGGCATGGATCCTCTTTGTTTTATTTCTATACTCTAATGTAATAAAATGTTAAATATCATTATTTGGTGATGGCTCAAAATTTCTATCCCAGATTTTTCTTTTGAGACTCAAATTAACATAGTCAACTTGCTAGTTACCATTTTCAATCAGATTTCTCACAGATATCTCAAACTTAGCCTGTCAAATTGAAACACTTGATTCATGTCATTTTCCCACAACCAATCTACCTAGAGACCTTCTCCATCTTAGCAAATAGTGAGCATTATCATCCATTCAGTTGTTCAAGCCAGTAACCTAGCAGTAATTCTTTCCCATAATTCACCTATCCAGTGCCCAAAAATATCTTCAATTATGCCTTCCAGAAATGCCTCAGATCCATGCAAGTCTCTGTATCTAGTCAGTCTCCATACTAGTCTAGTCAATATCATGACTTGTCCCGGTAGGCCATTCTTCTCACAACAGGGAAATCCTTTTGCCATATGAAATGGATCATGATACGTTCCTACATAAACTCCTTCAACAATTTTCCACTCCATCTATAATAAAATCCTGAATTTTCCTTGTGTTTTCAGAAATATACACTCCAATTTGAGAGAAGTTCAGTCTCCCCACACTCCATCAATGGTCTTCAAGATCTGCCTCCATCTTCATTTTTACCACTCTGCCTAGGCTCACTTTAATCCAACCACACTAGCTTTCATTCTTTCATCAACCTTATTTCTTAGCTTAGGGTTTCTACAAACTGTGTTTGTAACATTTCTACCTCCTTACCCTGAAATTTGCTTTACTGGTTCCATCTTATACTTTATGTCTCAGTTTAAATGTCATCTCCCTAACTATTCTATCTAAAATATATGACCCCAACTTGTCATATATCCCCAAAAACCAGTTTGTTTCATTCAAAACTTATCAAAATGTGTATTATGTTTATTTGCTTTTGTTTTATTCCTTTTTTTTAAATCAT
Source organism: Cabassous unicinctus (assembly GCA_029593785.1). NCBI lineage: Eukaryota > Metazoa > Chordata > Mammalia > Cingulata > Chlamyphoridae > Cabassous > Cabassous unicinctus. The sequence goes on from JAQZBX010010791.1 coordinate 37,311, forward strand.
TTCTCCACTATAAGTGCTATAAAGGCAACAACTATGTCAATTTTCTTCAGCGCAGTAACCCCAATCCCCTAGTATATTGCCTTTTATATAGTAGGCACTTAATAATGCTTAAATGAATGACAATTTACTGACTATTATTATTATTCCAAGTTAGCATTTCTCAAAGGGTGGAATGTTTCCATTGTTAGTATATAATACTAACTTAAATGGCATAGAATTAACCATATTTTAATTATTATAAGGATTAAATATTCATTTTAATATGTTTAGAAAAAAATTAGGTAGCTTCTGAAACCCATGATTTTCTAAAATATTCATGAGATGAGGGTATTTAAAATCAATTTGAAGAAAATTATTAGGTAAATAATAACTTAGGTGAAAAGTAGTCATGCAAAAATTGTAGAGTAACATAAATATTTAAGTATGGGGAACACTGGTCTAAGTTAACCAGAAAACTTGATTCTATATTAAATTCACTTAGCTGGAGAAGAAAGTGGGTAATTAAAGGTCTAGTGCATGGTTATTAACCTGTTGTGGCGATTATATTGTTACATACAAGTATTCACTGCCCATTCCAGAGGGAGAATTACATTTCTCACCCTGTTCATGCCATGCTTGCCCAAGTGACTTGCTTTGAAGAATGAAATGTGAGCATAAATTATGGGTTTAGGAGAAACTTAAAGCGCAGGACATGTTCTCTTTTTACCCTCTGCCACAACAAACATCAATGTTCCAGAAGGAGATTGCTCTATCAGTCTAGCTCCCAAAGTGAAGTCAAAATGGGAGAGTGCTATAGCCTGTGAAGGGTCTGGAATTTTGTCCTACTTGCAAACTAAAAATTAGGCTGCCATAGTTTCATGGATGGGGGCAGAAAAAAAGGCTGTCAGATCAGAGACAAAGAATTTATACTCACAAAAATAGCAGTAGTAAGAGTATCAGCATATGTGCCTGTTCTCTGAGCCCCAATTCTCACAAGGTGACACAAAGACAGAGGAGATGCCTGCTCATGCAGTAGGGGACATTGCAGGAGAGGAAATACTAGGTTAGGGAACCCAAATCTTTTTAATGAGCAGTAAGTCGGCCTAACATTTGCCCTGGAAAGGGACATTATCTTTATTGTACTGGACAGTAAATAAACCTGTCCCTTTTCAGTAGACAGATATACATCTCGTTCTTCCTAAGCTGTTTGCTTTATCAACATCCTCAAAGTTGTGCAGAACAAAGGCAGTCAGTGTCTGTTTTAAAGATGTGCAAAAATGCAAGATACTTTTGGAGGACTGTCACCAAATCAGGTAAACCACAATGGATATGTGGCATGTATGAGAATTAAACTCTTATGATTGTTAGCCCCTGAAATTTAAGGGATATTTGTAAACACAGCATAATCTAGATTATTCTGACTAATTCAACAGGATGTGTTCATTTTATACGGATCAACACCTAAACTTCAAGAATTACATAACCTACCAGAAATTGTAATGAAAATTTTGTGCATGTGCACATCCAAAAATTTATTTTCTTTAGGAAAAGAATTCATAGCTTTTTTCAGATTTTGAAGAGTCTATGACATAAAAAATTTCTACAAAAGACCAAAAGAAATACATGTCAATCCCCAAATATAGACATTTTGACTTTCCATTTATGATTAACAGAAAGTGTTTTTTTTCATTCAAAAGGAAATATCCACATCCAGGCAGATGGAAACTCCATTTGGAAAACTGGTAACTGTCCTATTAATAAAGGTGTTTTCTTATTAATTCACAGCAGTATAAGAATGCTTTCTTATACCCCACAGTCCATAAAAAGTTTGAGTGTTATTTTCGAAACATGACTGTTTCTTCAAATCCTCACATAATATTCATTCAGGTTGTATTTTCCCTTTCTAAAATATATGAGATCACACATGCTGCTTATAAAATAAAATTATTGAAATAGAGAAATATAAGCCAGACCTATCTCGTCTACATATAAGTCATCCAATTCTCTCTTAAATTTCTTTGAATTGTAGACAGAATTCTCACTGAAATGGTGCTGAGTTGAACTTCTCTTTAAATCTGGAAATATTTTAATGAAATTAAGAAATCAAATAACACTCATGAGCTACACATAAATAGATGACATGCATATTTACTTACTGACCTTTGACTTGGAATTTAGATGTATATGCATATGAGAGAGGGAAAGAGAAAGAGAGAGAGAAGAGAGAGACAGAAAGACAAAGAGACAGAGAATGAGAAAATAAAAGAAAGAATTCAACTCATGAGCAGAAAAGGGAAAATTTGTGTAGTTGTGTATCAATGTGCCAGGCACAGTGGCAGCCACATAACTCGAGTCAGGGATTAAGTTTAAAGGGCTCAGAATTAGGAAAGGGACAGATAGCAGCATGAATCTCAGAGTCAGAGGGACAAGTCAAGTCAAAGTCCATTAGGCAGTGCAGAGATTGAAATTCCATAAAGGGCAGCATTAAGTGAGCACAAAGAGCCTCAGGGAAGACTAACAGTGGGTTAATGAAGCCAAGCCTTGGCAGTTTGGAGCAAGGGCAGTCAGTGCCTCTTTTCTCTATGGCAGCCCTGGACTTTCTAATTCTTAATCCTCCTTGCTGATGGGGGTGACCTTGGTTTGGTAAGGTTTCTTGACAAGGAATCCTGGAATTGTGTGTGTGGGGGAGGGGAATTAACATATTTATTTTATGAACTTCTAATTGAAACTTAGCATTTTCTTCAGTATATTTTCTTCAATATGAGTGTAGGCAACAAACCCCAAAACTATTAAGATAAGCAGTATCTGTATATTTTTCACTATGAGAAATCAAATATTTTTATATCATATTATAGTTGTTGCATCTATCTTGAAATAGCTTTTATATTCATGACCACTTTAAAATTATGGCAGCTATTAAATTCACTCCTAAATAATATTTAATGTTAATATACAAGCATATATATATATTATTGTATCAAACTTGGTTTTTGTAAATGATGATGGCTATTTTATATAATTGGTTTCCTTTTTAGTTTTGCCATGATTTATTTTATGGATTTAAAAATATTATTCTGAGAAGAGGTCCATGGTTTCACCAGACTATCAACACAAAGATAGGATGGATAATGATCAGAACCTCTGATAAAGAGGTTTACAATTTCAGACTTTCAAAAGCGTTTACTGTTTTAGGAATGGGATTGTTTTTCCTTCTGAATTCATAAAAGAAAATTTCTGAATTTCTGAAATTTAAAATTGACAAGCACTTTCTGTTAAATGTTGAACATTCTGACTTAAAATTCACTAATGAAAATTTTCAAAACCATTGACAATCTGAATCTGCACACAGTCCCAACTCTATCCCTACAAACTTAGTCCCTGGGTCTCACATCCTTCACCTACATTTAAGGACAGTGGATTAGGTGATCTCCAAGGAATCTTCCAATTTTATCATTCAGTAATTTTAATATTTATTAAATAGATTGTTTCTGATTTAATTAATAGCACAATGGGGAAAAGGGAGAAAAAAGCTTTCAATTTGACATGAAATAACCAGTTTGAAAATGTATAGAACTTGTTCAACTAATACAATTTTCTGGATGCAAAGACTGTTCTTTTTTTTTTTTATTGTCCATATCTTACATTTTATTTATTTTCCCCCAACCCACATTATTATTTTTTTTGTTTATAAAACATGCAATTTATCTAAAGTGTACAATCAATGGCATTTGGTATAATCACAGTTGTGCATTCATCACTTCAATCAATATTAGAGCATTTTCGTTACTCCAACAAAAAGAAAAATAACAAAAAGCAAACCACTATCATACCTATATGTTAACACTACTAATTGCAAAACTTATCATGCACTTCCACCATTTTTATTCATTTCCAAACATTTTCAAATTCTTACCAATTCTTCACTGATCATACCTCAGCTTTCCATTCTTTAACCACATATGTTGAGTGAGGCAAGCCAGGTACAAAATATTGTATGATTTTGCTATTATGAACTAAATATGATAAGCAAAATCCTCATTATATAAGAATATAAGTCACCAGAGAATAGAATGTGGTTAGAGACTGTTCTTTTTAAACTATATACTGAGCCCACAGGTTGCTTTAGTGACTTATAGTATTAGTTTACAAGAAGCTGCCTTTACTCTTCAGAAATAGACAATCCCTTTAAGACAGACCTCTTCTGAACTTAATGCTTCATAGAATAAGTATTATTGTTCACATATATCAAATAGACATTTTCTAGAGTTGCAAAATCAATGTGACATTCTAATTAAATACCCCCTAAAACTAAGCTCCATAGGCTGAACGTGGCCAGAGAATATCACTAAACTTTACCTATTACCTAAGGTTTAAGAAATCTATGATGAGGAAAAACTGCATATCAGAGCAGCAAGTTGGAGCTCTGTCATGCCTAACTCTCCACATTGTTAAATTAAACCTTGCTACTCAAAAATGCCATGATACTTAGCATTTGAAGACTAACCTAGATGGGCAATCTACCAAAAAAAAGTTTGGAAAGAGAATTTAAAACATTTGAAACATTTCCTTCTAATATTGACAAGGATCATTGTTAACCAAATGAAAGGCCTCAAAATCTGTTACTGAAGCAAGATGGAGTGAAATGCAGTTAATGTATCTCAAATTGTAAAATCGTTTTAAAAAGTGCCTTTCTTATTACATCTAAATGCAATTTTCAAGATAGTGGCATTGTAACATGACCCTGTGTGCTGCACTGTGTGTACAATAAAGCAAGCAAAATTAATCCCTTCCCCTGCCGACCTCTAGAAATGAAAACCCATTATAGTAATAATATTTGTACTTAGGTCTTGATGTTTTTGTGCTGAATTTGAATGCCATGAAATGATGATATCTAGTGGGTGATGGGAACATATGTTCAGATGATTACATAAATAATCCTCTACAAAGGTGCAAGGTGACTTTTTAAATTGGGTAAAAACAAGTTGAAACTTAATAAAACTCATAATAATTTTCTTTTGCTCACAATAATTTTCTTTACTGCTAAGGCTTACTATTCCAAAGGTTGAGTCGAGATGTTTTACTTTTCACAGGGACCTAGTGACAGAATGTCACCAGAAGTATACAACCTCAAGGCCATTGGCTGCTGCATTACGTCTCAAGATACAAGCATCCATTTTTGACTCATGGACATCCTTACTAACTAAAGGATCTTACAATGTTTCTTTGCTTTGAAAAGGATTGTTACCTACAAGCAATGATAACAACAGACAGGCTTCACAAAATTAACGTTTAAAAACCAGGATATGTGTCTCACATATAAGAGAGATTTCCCTCTGGAAACTTCACACAATTTATGAAAAAGAGTATTCTACTTTGTTGCCTTCACTTTTTAAATTGTTCTTTTTTTTAATTTCATTGCAAAAAAGCTTTTTCTCCCCTTCTTCACTGTATGTCTACTTTATTTTTTTTCCTTTTTTTAAAAAGATAGTTTAGATTACATAAATTTTATGTAAAAATATAGGGGATACCCATATGCCCCACACCCTACCCCTCCCACACATTCCCACATTAATGACATCCTTCATAAGTGCAGTGCATTTTTTACAATTGATGAACATATAATGAAGCATTGTTACTAACCATAGATTATAGTGTACATTATAGTTTATACTTTGTCCCACACAACTTTGTAAGTTATGGCAAAATATATAATGGCCTGTATCCATCATTGCAACGTCATGCAGGACAATTCCAATGTCTTGAAAATGCTCCCATATTACACCTATTCTTCCCTCTCCCTCCCCCCAGAACCTCTGGTGGCCAATGCCTTTATATCAATGATATAATTTCTTCCATTGCTAGAATAATAAGTCTACAATAGAATAATAATAAATCTATGTTAGTCCATTGTTCATTCCCCAATCTTGAGGATTTGGGGATGGTGATGCCCACTCTATTTTTAGTTGAGAGGTGGCTTAGATATCATGGGTCAAATGGATGGAACTACCTTGCTTGCAGTTGCAGACACTCTGTTTCTTGGGATTGTCATTGTCCATCATAATCTCCTTGTTAGTTGTCCTGAGTGAGCCAATGAATGGAGAGTAGGTGTTGCAACTATGCTGAGATTCAGGGCCCAACTGGCACATGGACGGACCAAAAATTTAAGTCTCTTGAACATACACCTATCAAGTACAGTACTAACTATAGGTTGAAGTAGAAGAGGCAGAAGAGCCACGTGTAGAGAAACCACAAATGAATCCAACTCTGTCACACTGGGGTGCATAAATTCTAAGGTAAGGCCCACTGGCAAGGTGCCAAACTCCTGAGGCATCTGCCTTGCCTATAGTCTCTGGATGTCTCTAGAGCCCTTAGGAACCCCGTTATTTGAGGCAATATTTACTGTGACAGTCAATGAGATCCTGCTGAGAGGTGCATAAGCATAACCTCTGGAATGACCTCCCAATTCACTT
>JAQZBX010010792.1:0-43756 GCA_029593785.1 Cabassous unicinctus
GTTGTGATAGACTCTAAGGTAGGCCCTATGATCCCTACTTCCAGGTGTTTCTACCGTTGTATAATAATCTCCTCCCCTTGAGTGTGGGTGGGACCTATAGCTGCTTCTAACTAATAGAATATGGCAAAGAGGATGGGATATCACTCCTGTGACTACATTATATACGACTGTATCTTACTAGCAGACATGTTCCACAGCCTTTCTACCTTTTCTACTTTCTGCTCTGTCATCCATGAATCAGTGCAACCCTTTGTAAAGAAAATCCCTTGTTTTAAAACTTCTTTAGGAGAATATGTGTTTCTTAAATTTACTACGTATTTTGTAAAATCATGCTTTTAAACTTTGCCCTGAATTGCCTCCTTTGCCCAGCAGTTCCTTTATTATTATTTTATGAATTCTTTTTTCAAATTTGTTCTTTGCTTAAACAGTTGTTTTTGTGCCAAAACTTTTCTGCAAGAATTTCCTATTTCCTCCTCAAATGAGGTAGAGGTGGAGCTATGTTCCCCGCACTGTCCTGAAACTTTAGTGAGCTTCCTTCCCACTTGTGTCTTTTCCAAACAATTACAGGGAGGAATTATCATTTTATAATTATGACTCTTGCTTATCAAATTAGCAGTGCTTCTTTTTTTAATTTTTAAAAAGATACTTAGATTGCATAAATGTTACACAAAAATAAGGATTCCTATATACCCCACCTCCCACACCTCCCACAAACTCCCACATAAACGTCTTTCATTAGTGTGGCACATCAACTGCAATGGATGTACACATCCTGGGGCTTTGCCACTAAGCATGGACCATAGTTCACATTGTAGACCACACTCTCTCTCACACAGTTCTTCATGTTATATGCTGATATAAAATGGCCTATATCTGTCATTGCAATGTCAATCAGGATAATTCCCAAGTCCAAAAGTAGCCCCTGTATTACAACTGCTTTTCCCTCTCCCTGACCTGAAAGCATCCAGTGGCCACTGGCTCTACCTCAATGTTGTAATTTCTTCCATTGCTTGAATCACATTATGTCTACAACAGAATACCTGTAAATCCACTTTAGTCCATAGCTCTTTCCCCAATCCTGAGGAGTTTGGGATGGTGATGTCCACTCTACCTCTAAGTGAGAGGGGGCTTATATCCCATGGATAAGATGGATGGGATTATCCTGCCTGTAGCTGCAGACTCTCTCCATTCCCTGGGATGGTCGTTGTTCATCATCATATCCTGGCCAGGTGTCCAGGTTGAGTCCATTGAGTTGTAGAGTAGGAGTTGCAGCTCCACTGAGATTCCAGGTCCAGCTGACACATGGACAGCCCAAAGACTCCAGTATCTGGAAGTACACCTACAAACTCCAGCACCACATATAGGTTTGAATAGAAGGGACAGATGGACCATGTGCAGGGAAGACATATATGAATCCAACTCTGTTACTCTCAGGAGCAAAGATTGCAACGTAGGGCCCACGAAGAAGGCACCAAACTCTGGAGCTATCCACCATGATATAGCTCCTGGGTGTCTCAAGAGGCCTCAGGAGACCCTCTATTTGGGATGATAGCCACATCGGAAGCCTAAGAGGCCCTACTGAGATGTGCATAAACGTTACCTCTGGGATGACCTCCCGACTCACTTTACAGTCTCTTAGCCATATGAACTCATTTGACTTTACATCTCCCCCCTTTTATTCAAGGTCTTTTTCCAGTTGTATTGCCAGTTGGCACTTGGTAATAATCCCTCATTGCCAGGGAGGCTCATCCCCGGGATTCATGTCCCACACTGGGAGGAAGGTAATGCATTCATATGCTGAGTTTGGCTTAGAGATTGGCCACATTTAAGCAATAAGGAGACCCTCAGGAGGCAACCCTTACGCACCCCATAACAATAGGCTAACTTTCAATTTAAAGAGCAAAGACTGATAAGACTAGTCATCAATAACAAGAGCCCATCAGTGGATCATCCTCCTTTGCCAGACAGTGCCTCTGCACTTGGGGGACTGTTGCTGCTCTCTTGGAGAATGTGGCAGAGCTCTCCAGGATGGGAATTCAGTATTCTCTCATTTATTGAGTGATTCTCCACCCACTGTGACGATGCCCCATGAACATTTGAACAATTTTATATACCTTTTAGGTATGTTCAGGTGAACTTCCTCTTATGCACCCCCCATCCCTGACACCCCCCACCAATGATCCTCTCCCACCCTCATTGTAACCTTTCTGTGATCCAAAGCTTCTTTAAAGATGAAGCCAATACAATAACCAAATACAATTAATAGGAAAATGAAATAATAATGATAATTTTAAATGTAAGAGATAAAATACATGAAAACTTAAAAAAAATTAAATTAAATTAAAGGATTGGGATATTCAAAAAATGGGGAAAAGTTTAAAAATTTTTTTTTGAAAATTTTGCCTCTTATCACTACAATATCTGGTGTCCCATCTGTACTATGGCACCTTCCCCCTCTCATTCCCCAGTGTCTCATTATTTTTCATTTAATTTTCAAAGAAGTTTTAGTTCACAGCAAAGTCACACACAGAATACAAGAGGCTCCCATATACCCAACCTCCTCCCCCTTTCCACACCCCAATTAAAACCTTTATGTATGTGGATGGTAGCATTATTATAACTGTTATACAGATAGTGAAACATAGCTACTAAAGATTGTCAATGGTTTACAATATGGTTTACATTTTAGACTGTATACTTTTTAAAATTTTGATGATATTTACCATGTCCTGTGTCCATCACTGTAAGGTAATGAAAAAACATTTCCACTGACCAATAAAAATCCCCTCTTTGATCAATTCTGTTCCTTCCTCCCCATCTCCTTGGGGCCCACAATGACCCACTGGCTTGACTCATTGGATGACGAGATTCATAGTTACATGCAACAAGAGGTCTTGACACCCTGGTTTGTCCTCCCGTATTAGGAACTGGCCTCGCTCATAGAGACACCCACCTGTCTATTTCTGATTAAATCAGTCCTCCCAAAGATGGGAGTCCATCTCCTTCCCGCTCATTATGTGGGTCTCCACCCAGTGATACAACACATTATGACAGGATAAACACTCACACACTCCCTAGAAACCTGCTCCAGATGTGCCCTGTCCCAAATGCCCTCCAGCCAACACCCTAAATCAGTGACACTCCCTTGTCATATTGTCATAAGAACATTCCAACCTCTGTACTTTCCACCTCATACCCAGAATTCTGAAGTGTTCACCTGGTCCCTCTCCCAACTTTCCCCCCTGTATCCTGGGTATTCTAACCCAACCTTCCCCATCAACTCAACTGTCAAGCTTGCACCACCAAACCCAATAATATCACTACCTTCCTGTCCTGTTCCTTCACTATACAACTACTCTCTATCACTTTATCATAGATTATGTCCGTATGGATGATGGCCCACAACTCTCTCTTCTCTTTCTTGTAAACCTATCTTTCAGACAATATTTCTCAGAGACTGCTCGATATCTTTAATTTATATCAGTGAGGTCATGTACTGGTCATCCTTCAATGCCTGGCTTGATTCACTCAACATAAGGTCTTCAAGACTCATCCATGTTATTCCATGTGTTAGCACTTTATTCCTTCTTACAGCTGAGTAATATTCCATTGTATGTATGTATCACATTTTGTTTATCCATTCATCTATTGATGGGCACCTGGGTTGATTCCAACTTTGGCAATAGTGAAAAATGCTGCTTTGAACATTGGTGTGCATATATCTGTTTGGTTATTTGCTTTCAGTTCTTCTGGGTATATACCCAGTAGTGGAATTGCTGGATCATACAGAAGATCTATAGTTAGTTTTTGAGGAACTGGCAAACTGTCCTCTACAGTGGCTGGACCATTCCACAATCCCACCAGCAATGGATGAAGGTTACCATTTCTCCACATCCTCCCCAACACTTAGAGTCTGCTGTTTTTTTAATAGCCACCATTCTAATAGGGGTAAGATGGTATCTCATTGTAGTTTTGATTTGCATTTACCTGATAGCTAGCAATTTTGAGCATTTTTTCATGTGCTTTTTAGCCATTTGTATTTCTTCCTTGGAGAAGTGTCTTTTCAGGTCATTTGCCCATTTTTTAAATGGGTTTTTTGACTTTTTATTTTTGAGGTGTAGGATTTCTTTATATATGCAAAATATTAACTTCCCATCAGATATATGGTTGCCAAATATTTTCTCCCATTGGGTAGGCTGCCTTTTTATTTTCTTGATAACATCGTTTGAGGTGCAAAAGTTGTTAATTTTGAGGAGATGCCATTTATCTATTTTCCCTTTTGCTGCTTGTGCTTTGGGTGTGAAGTGCATGAAACCATTTCCTATTACAAGGTCCTGTAGATGCTTCCCTACATTATCTTCCAAGGTCTTTATGGTCTTGGCTCTTATATTTAGATCTTTGACCCATCTCGAGTTGATTTTTGTATAAGGTGTGAGATGGTATTCCTCTCTTATTCTTTGGGAGATATGGATATATAGTTCTCCAAGCACCACTTGTTGAAGAGGCCATTCTCTCCCAACTGAGTGGGCTTGGTGGTCTTGTAGAATGTCAGATGACTTTATATGTGAGGATTTATATCAGAACTCTCAATTGGATTCCATTCTTCAGTATATTCATCCTTGTGCCAATACCATGCAATTTTGACCACTGTAGCTTTGTAATTTGTTTTAAAGTAAGGTAGTGTGATACCTCCAGCTTCATTTTTCTTTTTCAATATGACTTTGGTGATTCGGAGCCTCATACCCTTTCAAATAAATTTTGTAGGTTTTTTTCCAGTTCTTTAAAAAATACAGCATTGATTTTTATTGGCATTCCATTAAATCTGTAAATTCATTTGGGTAAGATAGACATCTTGATGATGTTTAGTTTTTCTATCTATGAACAGGGAATATTCTTCCATTTATTTAAGTCTTCTTTGATTTTCTTTAACAGTGTCATGTAGTTTTCTGTATAGAAGTCTTTTACATCTTTAGTTAAATTCATTCCTAGGTATTTGATTCTTTTAGTTACTAATGTAAATGGTATTTTTTTCTTTATTTCCTCCTCAGATTGCTCGTTATTGGTGTACAGAAATGCTACTGATTTTTGATCATTGATCGTATAGCCTGTGACTTTTCTGAACTCCTTTATAAGTTCTAGAAGCTTAGTTGTAGATTTCTCAGGGCTTTCTATGTATAGGATCATGTGATCTGCAAATAATGAAATTTTTACTTCTTCTTTTCCAATTTGTATGCCTTTCATAAAAAAATATATATATATATATATATTTTTTTTGCCTCAGTGCTGAAGCAAGTACTTCAAAGACAATGTTAAATAGGAGTGGTGATATTGGGCATCCTTGTATTGTTTCCAATATCAGAGGGAAGTTTTTTAGGATTTTACCATTGAAGATTATGTTAGCTTTGGGTTTTTCATATATACACTTTATCATGTACAGAAATCTTTTGCAGTGTTTTTTATCAGGAAAGGTTATTGTATTTTGTCAAATGATTTTTCTGCATCTATAGAGATGATCATGTGATTTTTTTTCTTTGAATCTGTTTATGTGGTGTATTGCATTGATTGATTTTCTTATGTTGAACCACCCTTGCATACCCGGATGAAACCAACTTGGTCTTAGTGTATAATTCTTTTGATATGTTTTTGAATGCTATTAGTAAGTATTTTGTTGAGGATTTTTGCATCTAGTTTCATTAGAGAAATTGGTCTGTAATTATCCTTTCTTGGGGCATCTTTATTTGGCTTTGGTATTAGGGTAATGTTGGTACCATAGAATGAGTTAGGCAATGTTCCTTCTACTTCTATTTTTTGGAAGAGCTTAAGCAGGATTGGTTTTAGCTCTTTCCAAAATGTTTGGTAGAATTCAGCTGTGAATCTGCCTGGTCCTGGTCTCTTCTTAGTTGGGAGGTTTTTGATGACTGAGTCTATCCTTTTACTTTTAATTGAATGGTTAAGTTCATCAGTTTCTTTTTTGTCAATGTAGGCTGTTTGTGAGTTTCTAGGAATTTGTCCATTTCCTCTAAATTATCATTCTTTTTGGCATATAATTTTTCAAAGTATCCTCTTATGATACTCTTTATTTCTCTGAGGTCAGTAGTGATAACCCCTTACTCATTCTTATTTTGTGTATTTGCATCTGCTCTCTCTTTTTCTTTGTTAGTGTGGCTAAAGGTTTGTCAATTTTATTGATCTTCTCAAAGAACCTGCTTTTCATTTCTCTTTATTTTCTAGCACTTTCTTATTTTCTGTTTCAATTAGTTCTACTCTAACCTTTGTTATTTACTTCTTTCTACTTCTTTTGTGGTTAGTTTTTTCTTGTTTTCCAGTTCCTCCAGGTGTGCAGTTAGGTCTTCAATTTTAGCTCACTTTTATTTTTTATTATATGCATTTATGGTTATGAATTTCCCTTTCCGTACAGCTTTGGGTACATCCCATAGGTTTTGATATATTGTGTTCTCATTTTCATTTGTTTCAAGGTAGTTACTGATTTCTTTTGCAATTTCGTCCTTGGCCCACTGTTTGTCTAAGAGTGTGTTGTTTAACTTCCATATTTTTGTGACTAATCTGATTCTCTGGCCCTTAGTGTTTTCTAATTCCATTCCATTGTGTTCAGAGAAATTACTTTGTATAATCTCAATCTTTCTGAATTCATTGAGAGTTGTACTGTGGCCTAGTATGTGGCCTGTCTTGGAATATGATCCATGTGTACTTGAGAAGAATGTATATACTGCTGTATTTGGGTGTAGCATTCTGTATATATCTATTAGGTCCAGTTCCTTTAATGTATTATTCAGAGTCTTTGCATCTTTATTGATTCTCTGTCTAGATGTTCTGGCTAATGGTTATAATGGTGTATTAAATTCCCCCACTATAATTGTAGAGACATTTATTTCTCCACTTAGTTTTTCCAGTGTTTGCCTCATGTATTCGGAGGCACCCTGATCAGGAGCATACATGTTTATTATAGTTCTCTCTTCCTGAAAGATTACCCCTTTTACTAATATATAGTGTCTATCTTTGTCTCTTACAATAGTTTTGCATTTAAAGTCTATTTTGTCTGATTTTAGGATAGCTACTCCTGCCCTTTTTTGGTGGTTGTTTGCCTGTAAAATTGTTTTCCAGCCACTCACTTTCAGCCACCTTGAATCCCTGGGTCTAAGATGGGTTTCTTGTAGACAGCATGTAGATGGATCATATTTCCTTATCCATTCTGCAAATCAGTGTCTCTTGACTGGTGAGTTTAATCCATTTACTTTCAGGGTTATTACTATCACTGAATTTCTTACATCAGCCATATTTTATTTGCGTTTATGTATGTCCTATGTTGTTTTTATTTCTTTTTGTCTTTTTAGCTTTTATTACACTCTCCTCCAACTCTCTTTCTCCTGTTTTTTTTTTTCCTTTCAACCTGTAGAATTTCTTAAGTATTTCTTGAATTGCAGGTTTCTTATTGGAATACTCTCTTAATTTCTGTTTATCTGTGAATATTTTGTGCTCTCCATCATTTTTAAATGTCATATTTGCTGGATAGAGAATTTGTGGCTGGAAGATTTTTTCTTTTAGTACTTTGACTATGTCATATCACTGTCTTCTTGCCTCCATTGTTTCAGATGAGAAATCAGCACTTAATCTTATTGTGCTTCCCTTTTATGTGATGGTTCTCCTTTATCTTGGTGCCTTGAGTATTTTCTTTTTGTCTTGAGCATTGGAAATTTTGATAATTATATGTCTTGGAGTAGACTTGTTGGGATTTATACTGTTTGGGGTGTGCTGTGCTTCCTGGACATGGACATACCTCTCTCTCAATAGGGTTCAGAAGTTTTCAGCCATTATTTTCATCAACACTCCTTCTGTTCCTTTTCCCTTCTCTTTTCCTTCTGGGATGCCTATGATGCATATGTTTGTGTGTTTTGTGTTCTCTGTTAAATCCCTAGTTCCCTGCTGGATTTATTTCTATCTTTTTATCTTTCTGTTCTACTGTCTGTTTGATTTCAGATGTACTGTCTTCCTCATCAGTAGTTCTTTCTTCTGTCTGTTCAGATCTGATCTTATGTGAATCCAGTGTCTTTTTGATTTCTTGGATTGTGCCATTCATCACCATCATATCCATTATCTTTTTATGTATGTTTATAATTTCTTCAGTATGTTCTCCCAGAGTCTTCTTCATAGCCTTAATCTCTTCCTTCACTTCATTAAGTTGGTCCATTATACTTGTTTGTTCAGCTTTGATTAGTTGTTCAATGTTCTGCATCTCCTCCTGGTTTTTAGTTTGTTCATAGGCATGGTCCATGTTCTTGCTGTTTCTCAGTATGGTTTGTAATTTTCTGTTGCGCTCTGGTCATCATTTTATCTTGATGGGTTTATTCAGTTGATTACCTTCTCTCTCTGCTATAGAGTTTTATTTAGCTGGTGATTCTGTGTGTGTGTAAAGTTTTCTGTTTGACACTATCCTTCTTGTTACATTTCCTTGCTTTTTTCTATGTTTCCTTGAAGGAAAAATATTAGGTCCAGAGGAATCCAAAGACATAAGAAAGGAAAAAGAATAATAGTAATATTGATAAAATTTAAAAGAGGGGCTGTATAAGATTTAGCAAAATGAATATTTAACTCATGTAGGCAGTGTAGAGTAATAGGGGAAAAAATTGGAGTACCTACAATGGAATGGGAAACCAAATAGAGAAAAAAATATATAGAATGATTTAAAAGGCTGAAATGATGAGGAGAGAGAGAAAGAGTAAAGAAAGTGCTGAAAAAAGTTAATTAAAAAAAAAAGAAAATAGAATAGACAAGATAGAAATTGACACCCATGAAGTTGAGGACTAATGAAAAAGGTGGAATGTAAGAACCACAACAGAAAGCAGAAGGTAGAAAAATGAAAGAAGGAAAAGAAATAGTGCTGGTAGACAAAATGAACATAGACAGAGAATGGGAGATCAATGAAGAAGAAGCATAGCAAAGAAGAAACAAGCTAGCAGCACCTAATTTTAAAAAGGGGGGCATAGAAAGAGGAAAGAAAAGCAACAAACAAACAAAGAAACAGAGAAAAACCAAACAAACATACAAGCAAGCAGTCAAACAAAGCTAAGGAATAACAGCATTCTTTCTTGGACCCTTTCGGAGCCTCTCAGCCTGCCTGTGTTCATCAATCAATTACCCTCCAGGCTTCTATCTGTAGGTTTTGGGGCAGATTTTAGCGATTAAATTAAGTTAAAAATTTTTAAGTAACTTTCTTTTTTTTTTTAGAAATAAGGGACTCAAATGAGGGTCTCTTCTAGACCACCCCCTCCACCGAGGGGACCCTAAATAGGCTCATGGAAACTTATCAAACACTTCCCACAGCCTGACCGCCCCAGGGGAGTTGAAATTCTGATACACCTCAGCATGGAACTATAAAATTGGATGACTCCACACCCTCCCAAGCGAAGCCTCTGTATCCTAGGGCGGTTAGGTAAATCAGTCTTCCTTAGCAGATTTGCCTCTCCCCTCAGCCTGGAGCCACTTCAAGCTGGCTAGTTTGCTCCCCAAAGCTGCAAGGGGGGTCCAGGCAGCCAAACCCATGGAAAGGAAACCCCTCTCCACCCTCTGCCAGAACCCTCCATCTCTCAGAGAATGCTGCCTCTCTCCGGGTTGCTGGTGGGTGTCGGGACTTGTCAAAGCCCTTTGCCCAGAGTGTGGGGCTTAGGCAATTGCATCTATGATTTCCAGCTGGGGAAAAATTCAGGATTTTATGTTGAGCATACCACCTCACTGTCCAGCTTCCTCCAGATCGATGTCCCTAAGATTCTAGCCCCATGGGCTCCCAGAACAGACCACTGGGGCAGGATCCTGTCCCTAATCAGCTGCCCTCTGTGACAGAGATGGTGAGTGTTCACCTAGTCTGTCACCTTCTTCCCAGACTCCTCCTAAAGTGATTTCTAATGTCACTAAAGGAAATATAATAGTCCAAATGCCTCTACAAACTACAAGTAATCTTGACAATGCATGTCCACTTTCAGGTTTAAGGTACTGGATCTGACATTTTTCTTTTTCTTTGATTCAGCATTTATGGAGTCCTCTAACATTATCCAGTGTATCATAGAGGATTTTTTCAGGATATATTCAGTGCTTTTAATGGGCTAAAAATGCTTCATTTTAATTACATATGTAATATAAGAATAAATTTCCATAGTTAAAAATTTTTCAATTTAAATCATGAAAAAAACAAAAGTCTCCCTTGTCCATCCACATATACAGGCGAATGCTATTATTAATATTTTATGTAACTAACAGAAAAATATAATTCATGTCTATTATGGATTTTTTTCAAACAAGTTATATTGTGTTAAAGTACATATATCATTTTGTAACTTTTAGATTTTCAGACATTAAATTTTTTTCCTGGCAACTTCCTTGGCAACTTTCAATGTCAGAACATAGAGATTTATCTACTTTAACTTTTATAATGATTCATAACATTCTCTAGTGTAGTTTATTTAATCATTTTCCTATTAACAAGAAATTAGATTGTTTTTAATTCCTTCAAAATCCAGTCTCTGAAATTATGGGTGAAAGTGTTTTGACATTGTCTCTGTTAAATCTGTCAAGTTGCCCTCAAAAATGAGTTTTCTCATTTATATTTATACCAACATTGCATAAAAGGAATACTCTTACTAGCCATTGATATTTTCCAACTTTTAATTTTTTGCCAGCCTGATGGGTAAAATGTTTTTCTTTATTGTTTTAATTTTCAATATTCTTCTTACTAATGAAGTTGAATATATTTCATATGTTTACTGATCATTGGTCTTTTCCTGCACATTGTTTGCTCATCATATTATTGAATTGTTTGCCTCTTATTGTTTGGTAAGAATTCTTTAAATATTTGGTATATTAATCTCTCATCTCTTATATAGGTTGTAAATATTTTCTTCTAATTTCCCAGTTATATTTTGTTTTTGTTTATGGTGGCATTTATTGTATATAAGTTGTTAAGTTTGTTGAAGTCAAAGTTATTATAGTTTTCTTTTTAAGTGCTCTGATTCTTGTTTAGAAAGCTTTCCCTACCCTGGATTTACAAATATATTCTCATACTTTCTTCTAAAAGTTCTGTTAATTTTGTTTTTCCATATTTACTTCTCTAATCCATCTGTAAGTTTAGGTTTGTGAATGGTATAAAGTATAGGTTTTATTTTGCTAAAATCTGCTGGAACAGTATACAAGAAATGGGTTGGGTCTTACAATGGGAATTTATTAGGTTAAAAACTTACAGCTCTGAGAATGTGAAAATTTCCAAATCAAGGCATCATCAGAGATGCTGTCTCACCAAAGGTTGACCTCTGGTAATACTGAGCTCCTACCATGTGGTAAGACACAAGGGCAGTATTCTGGTCTGGTTGTCTGTCTTCTCCAGTCTTCCCCTTGAGCTCAGCTGTGGGTGATCAGGC
Organism: Cabassous unicinctus; assembly: GCA_029593785.1. Taxonomy (NCBI): domain Eukaryota; kingdom Metazoa; phylum Chordata; class Mammalia; order Cingulata; family Chlamyphoridae; genus Cabassous; species Cabassous unicinctus. Next base: position 11,424 of record JAQZBX010010792.1, read on the forward strand.
ATATGGTTCACCTCTCCCCTCTCCTCTGGCCTCTGGGACCTCTCTCTCAGGCTCTCATGGTTTCTCTGTTTCTGCCACTTTTCTCTGTGTGTCTCTGCATGTTTCTCCTGTTTATAAAGGACTCTAGCCTTTACTGAAGCATTCTAATAAAAAGTGATCTAATTAAAAGGTCCCTTAACTGAATCTAACTGAAAAGTCCCACGTACAATAGGCTTACACACACAAGAATGAATTAGCTTAAGAACATAATTTTTCTGGAGTCCAAAAAAGGTTCAGACCAGTACACTATGCATATAACTGCATATTTGCATATTTTTCCAAATGGCTGGCCACTTTTCCACTGATTTTTATTGAACACTTAATTTTCCTCTTGACTTGAATTAATTCCCTTTTCACTTACTAAATTCTCTCTTACATAAGGTTATATTTCTAGACCCTATTTTCTACTGATCTGTTTTATTTTCCAGTGTCAATACTAAACCATTTTAATTTCTATAGTTATATAATATACTTTTATGATATGAATATATGTATATATATATATCAATACTTATCATCTCATCATGCTAATTTTCAGTGTCTCATCTTTTATACAATTCTTTTCATTCAAATATTTCAAAATTTATTTCCATGTTTAAGGAATTGGCAGAGGCTGAGATTAAGGTGAGGCAAATGAGGTGCCTAGGGCACAAAATGTAAAGAGGCCCTCACGGGATCATGCAGGTTCCTCACAGTGCTGGCACTATTTTACACTATAGCTCAAATCTAATTTAATCCTTAGCAAAGAAGCTGTCTGAGTCCAATGTTGTTTGTGATCTCTGAAGTGCTAGAAATCTAGAACAAATTTTTAATATTGATCATTCTGCCAGCATGACTTTCTGGATGCTTCTCCCTCCCATGATTTGTTTTTCAAGAAAAGAAGTTTGATGGGTTAAGGTTAAATGGAAACCTGTAGAGCATGGTAGATAAAAGCCAAGAAAAGAGAATGTTTTGAGAAGGAAAGAATCATTAGCTGCCAACAGTTCAAGAAAAATAATGTCTGAAATGTATATATTGGATTAGTATCTTTAGGAAGAATATTTCAATTTTGCATAGTAATCTCTTCTTTTCCCATCTTACTGCATCTACCCCCAGTTTAGACCTTTATTTTAAAAAGCCTTATAACTGGCTACTATTGCAGTTCTCTTTTCTTGCTAACTACCTGTGTAATTGTGGAGTTAGGTCTTTTGTGATATCCTTCCTAAGTAGATAAATATTTTCCCTTTTTGCAGCTTCTGTTTAAACTGAATTTTAAGCTATATTTTTGCCTCTAATAATCTTTTTGTAGACTTTAAATATGTTACCATTTAAATTTTTCTTTATGTAGAAATATTTGGATTATTGTGCATTATTCTTAAATGTTTCTCACATTTTTACTTATATTGGATTTTTTAAAAATATTCTAAACCAAAACCAAAGGATGATGATGCTATAAAACATATTATTAGGGTATGAGAAGTTTGGTTGACAAACTAATTTACCACAGCATAATTTGGAATGCAAAATTTCCAGAAATGCAATTCAGAAGACTATTATTCACTTACTTAAAGAAGGGGGAACAGTTAAAATATATAAATTAGACACCTTCAGTATGTCAAAGTATTTGTGCCTCTCTTCTCTCATCATTTCTTATTAACTGATCGGGTCTACCTAGAAGAGGTCCCATCTGACTAAAATTTCAATTTATTCTTTTGTTCCTGTATTTCATATCTTTGTGATTTAATAAATTCTAATGTAATTTTGTAACTTTCCATTCTTCTCACTGTCTTACTCCCTGGTACCTGCTATGATATATTTTTAAACAATTTATCGAAGTGTATCATTCATACATGAACATACATAAACTATAAGTGTTCAGTGAACATCATGAACTTACAAAACAAACATGCATAACATCATGCAGGGCTCCCATACATCATCCCCTCACAAACACCCTGCATTGTTGTGAAACATCTTTTAACAAATCATGAAAGGGCATAGTCAAAATATTACTATTAACTATAGTCCATGTCTTCCTCCCCTATACATTTTTTTAAGGATTTATTTATTTATTTATTTTATCCATTTTTACCCCACCCCCCGGTTTTGCTGTTTCTGTGCCCATTCACTGGGCAACTCTCTGTGTCATTTCATGTCCTCTCTTATCATCCTTCTCCTCCTGTCTTCACTGGAATTTGATCCTCAGAACTTCCGATGTGGGAGAGAGGTGTCCTACTACCTGTGCCACCTTATTCCGGGTTTTTTGGTACATCTCATCCTGACTTTCCCTTGTGTCACTCTCCTGTTATGTCATCATCTTGCTCCATGGCTCATGGGGCCTGATGGCTTATCCATATGTGGAGCCTAGTGGCTCACACGGGGCCTGGTGGTGGACCTGCCCATAGGGCCTGGTGGCCCATGCACACTCTATATTTTTCTTTTTTAATTTTTACCAGGAGGTCCCAGGCATCAAACCCAGGTCCCTCCCTAAGAGAGATGGATGCCCAACCACCCGAGCCACATCTGTTCCCCTGCTATATTGCTTAAGGTTGACCAAAGATACACAAAGTTACAGTCTTTTCCCATACAGGATGGTCACATCACCATCCCAGAATCCTCAGGATTGGGTAATGGAACTATGGACTAGAATGGTGTAATGGTTAAGCTAATGTGTCAACTCGGCCAGGTAATTGTGTCCAGGTGTTTGTTCCAACAAGCATTGGGCTAATTGTAATACAAGACCATTTATGGACTTCAATCACCAGTGAGTTTAGTGCATGGATGGCTGATTACATCTGCATCAATCAGGGAGATTACATCATCAATAGTTGGTGCTTTTATCCAATCAGTTGAATGACTTAAAAGGGGAAGTGATTTCAACATTCAGAGAGAATTTCCCAGCTCATCGTTGGACAGGCAAATTCTCCCAGAAACTCATCAACGACCCTTCATCAGACTTTCATTGGAGCCACTGGTTTGCAGCCTGCTTGTGGAGCCTGGACTTGTGCATCCCCACGGTTGTGTGAGAGACTCTTTTAAAATCTCATATTATTGACAGATATTTCCTGTTGATTCTGTTTCCTGAGAGAACCCTGACTAATACAGCTTGGTACCGGGAATGGTTCTTGAGGAACAGAGTCTTAAACATGGGATGTCTGAAGTGGTTCTGGGAGTTTTGTAATTGGCTCTCTACTCTAACTGGACTCAGAGATACTAATGACTCCCTTTCTAACAATGAGGTTGCTAACAGTCCATGGCATGAGCTGGCAATAGAGATACGAAAAATAGCTTCATTGGATTCCCGTACTTCCACGCTTATAAGAAGCAAGGATCTGAGTGAGAGTGTTTTCAACACCTTAACAGAATTTTGTGGAGTGAAAAAATATAATGATGTTGGCTGGCTCCTCCTAGATACTCTGGATACAGTTACAAAAGAAAGAGATGAGCTAAAGTCTTCAATTTTGATACTTAAAAGCTGCATGGATGATGTGAAAGTTTCTACGTGTGCCTTGAAAGAAAGTTTTGTCTCCTGTAGCCACAGACTTGAGATATCTGTGAATCAGACCCAGACTCCCATTGTACAAGTAGCAGAATTACAGAGGAAACAAAAATCTCAACCTCACAGGGTTTCTGCAATTTAAAGTGAAGGCATTGATTGGAAAGGAGTGGAACCCCGAGGACTGGGACGGAGACATATGGGATGATGATAATATTGGTGAGGACATTGGAACCCTAAATTCTGCCGAGGGTAGATAAACCTGAGATGGCCTGCCCTGTGGAGACAACACCTTGTCAACCTTGCATCATCCAGCCTCCAGCCTGCCCCAGGGAGTCTGGACTCCCTTCCAGCCCTGAGGTGGGTACAAGCCAAATGGAAGCCTGCACTGTCCAACCTCTTGCCTGTCCCAGAGAGTCTGGACCTCCTCCCAGCCACGAGGCTGGTACCAGCCAATCTCCAGCATGCACTGCCCAACTTCCAGTCTGCCCTGAGGAATCTGTCTTCCAACCCCTGCCTGAGGAGAATAATCCTGTCTCACCAGAAGAAAATGCAAAGGAATGCCCTCAGGTCAGTAACCTGCAAGACCTCTCTAATCCTTCTCCTTACCCACACCCCCCACCCCTCTTGTCTTCAAGACCCATTACTAGGTTAAAATCACAAGCCCCCAAAGGTGAAATACAAAGTGCATAAGCATAACCTCTGGAAAGACCTCTCTATCACTTTGAAGTTTCTTAGTCATATAAACTTATTTGGCTTTACCCTTTACCCCTTTTGGTTAAGGTCTTTTTCCAGTGGCATTGCTAGTTGGTGCTTGGCAGTAATCCCTCATTACCAGGTAGTCTTATCCCCGGGAGTCATGCCCCATGCTGGGGGGATAGTAATGTATTTATATGCTGAGTTTGGCTTAGAGAGAGGCCATGTTTGAGCAACAAGGAGGCTCTCAGGAGATAACTCTTAGGCACCCTGTAATACTAGGCTAAGTTTCAATTCCAAGAGTAAAGGTTCAGATTTAGTTTTGAGGATTAAACATTTTAGAACTCTTTTCACCTCAAATATTTTATTTATTTTTGCTCTAATTTTTAAAGGAAGAACTAGAAAACAAGTATTTTCTTGCATAATAGAACCTGTAATAACAATTTTTTAAAAGTGCCCTTTATTGACAATATTTTTCAGATGCTTCATTGTCAGACATAGAAACCCTCTTATTTTACTACATAGCATTTTGATACTTATCACAAGCTATAATTATACAGTTATTTGATCATTTGTTTAGTGTCTGCCTTCCTATGCCCTCTGGGCCCCCAACTTAACTCTGCAGTTAAAATTAAGTTCATAAATATTACTTTTATAAAAATTATGAAAATTATATGACTCAAAAATGAAAAGTATATCAAGGTGAGGAGGAAGTATCTCTTATCTTCTCTCTTTTGGAACATAAGAAATTGCATTAGAAAATGGCAAGTTTAGAAGCAGTGTATGAAGGGAAATCAAGTTTGGGTGTAGATGGCATAGCTGGGGTTCACATTAGAACAAGCTTAAAGATAAGTAGTTATGAGATAAATACAGACTCTTAATTTCTTGAAAATAGCATAACTTTCTTTAAGAAATAAAAGTCATGTTTGCACTTTACATTTGCAGGTTCTTAAAATATAGAATAGAAAAGAAATATATCTCATACCTAGTTTAGAATAGCTACGGGAAAGAAGATGTTACTATTTATTACAACAATTCAAGGCATTTTCCCTTTCCTGTTGAAATAAACAAAAAGGAAACCAATTATTTTGTAGCTTGAACCTTTTGAAATAGCAATTACTTAGATATCTGGGTTCTTCTTCAGGAACACCATATTTATAGGGAAGTGGGGTATTCCACAACATTTCTTTTAGATAGATTACCCATTTAGATATTAAAATTTCACTTTTAACAACTTTGGATAAACACTATAAAAGTAGATTTTTATAGTCAAGTAAATGTAAAGAGAATATATTATCTTAATTTAAAATTTTGCTTTTCTTGCATTTATTTACTCATTAAATTAATATTGAGAGTCTGCTATGAGCTTGTGGACTCAAAGTTGAAGTGTGCTAAAAGCTGCTGGGAACAATACACCAGAAATGGGTTGGCTTTTACACTGGGAATTTATTAGGTTAAAAGCTTACAGTTCTGAGACTGTGAAAGAGTCCAAATCAAGGCATCATCAAGAGATGCTTTCTTTCTGAACTGCAGCTGTGGGTGATTAGGTACATGGTGGTATCTGCTAGTCTTTCTGCCTCTCCCCCAGGTCATATTGCATCAGCTTTGGGCTGCTCCATCCATGGCTTTTCTATCTCCTGGTTACGTTAATTTAAACTTCTGGAGGCTTCTTTCTTTCTCTGCCACTTTTTTCTGTGTCTGTAGCTTTTTATTCCTCTGTTTATAAAGGACTTCAGTAAGAGGATTAAGACCCACCTTGGGTTATGCCCTACTGAAGTGATCTAATAAAAAGGAAAGTTCTTTAACTGAATCTAATCAAAAGGTCCCAAATAAAATAGGTTTACATGCACAGAAATAGATTAGCTTTATGGACAGTATTCTCTGGGGTCCAAAAATACTCAAACTCCCACAATCATCATTAAAAACTTGCCTGCTTGTCCATCACATTGCATCACATCGCATCATATCACAATTCCTGAAACTCTTCGATCCTTTATAGTACAGTCCCAGTCTGTTTTACTTTCTGTGTTTCTATTTAGTTTTATAACTCTTTGTTTTCTTTCCAATATCTGTCTTTTCTTATGGTCTGTTGGTATCTGCTAGGGACTAGGAAAAGAGATGAACAGTATTTTAAATGGTTTCATTTCATATTATAAATAGTTTAAATAACTAAAGACCTCAAGAACTTTTCTGTAAGAGAAGCTCATGATTTTGTGGTGGAGAAGTTTCTCATTTAATGAACAAAAATTTATTGTGTACTTATTCTGTTCCACTGTTATTGGCACTGGTGATAGACCTATAAAATATATAGATTTATGAAACTTATAGGTGATAAATAATCACCAAGGAAACTTTTCAATTCCTCCTCAAGTAAGTTCTCACAGTGCATGTCTTGATTTTAAATTTGTATTTTTAAAATTATGAAAAGATTTGTGTTTTTTTTAACATAAGTATTAAATATCAAAATGACATATATTATCAGTGTACCTGGGAGAAAAGTTATATAGCATTTTAATATTTAATTCAGATAATTCAGAATCAATGAAACATATTCTGGAGAATTTTTAAAATATTACTAAGTTTTTACTAAATTTATTCTGTATAAATGCATGATTTATGAATCTAGAATATAAGAGGTGTTTTTCTTCTCAGAATTAATAAATCATTTGTTGCCTGGAAAATGAATGTTAGAAGAATTAAGACAGAAAAGTGCAGGTAAGTCTTGTTATTATGCAATATATTTAAAAATTTCAAAAGGAAGCCATATTTTCAAAATGCAGTATGCAAGCAGATGCTCATTTACTTCAGTGACTGAAAGTCACATTCCATTGCCTTTATGATTAAATATAAGCCATCTTTGTTTTTTTTTTTAATAAGACTTGCTGTATTTCCCAATATACCATTTGGTGTTATGAAGCAGTCATAGTGCTAAGAAAAACCTAGATGGGTTCCCTTGGTCATTTGATATAATTCAGGGGTTCTTTACCTTTTTTGTTCCATGAACCCCTTTTCCAGTTAGGTGAAATAATTACAGATTGACATGCAGCTGTAAGAAATAGAGAGATCCTGTATGCCCCTTATCTAGCTTCCCCCAGTGGTAACAACTTGCAAAACTTTAGTATAATATCATAACCAGGATAAACCAACATTGATATATATTCAAGATACAGAACATTTACGTTACCACAATGTCCCTCATGTTGCCCTTTAAAGCCACACCCATTTCCCTCCCACCCCAGACCCTCCTTGATCCCTGGCAACCTCTAATCTCTTCTCCATTTTTATAATTTTGACATTTCAAGAATGTTTTATAAATGAAATCATACAGTATGTATTCTTTAGGATTGGCTCTTTTAATTTAGCACAACACTTTGCAGATTCATCCAGGTTTCTGCATCATACCTAAACAATTTTCCATGGGAGGGATGTACCACAGTTTAACCATTTGCCCATTGAGGAACATTTGAATTGTTTCCAGTTTGGGACTATTACACCAAAAGCTACTATGAACGTTCATTCCCAGGTTTTTGTATAAACATAAGATTTCATTTCTCTGGGATAAATGTGCAGGAGCACAATTCTTGGGTCATATAGTAATTACAAGTTTAGTTTTCTAAAGAAAGTACCAAATTTCCAGACTGGTTGTGCCATTTTACATTACCACCAGCCATGTATGAGTGATCCAGTTTCTCTGCATCTTTGGCAGCATTTGATGTCACTGTTTTTTATTTTTGAAATTCCAATAGTGATAGCTCATGGTTTTAATTTGCATTTCACTAATGACTCATTTATTAATTATCTTTTCATGTGCTTATTTGCCATCTGTGTATTCTCTTCAATGAAATGTCTCTTCATGCTTTTTATCATTTTCTAATTAGATTGTTTGTTTTTACTGTTAATTTTTCAGAGTTCTTTATAGAGTCTGGATATGAGTCCTTTGTCTGATATGGGCTTATAAATATTTTCTTTCTGCCTGTAGTTTTTTGTTTGTTTGATTAAATGAATACTTATTTGGTATCTATTATATGCCAGGTATTAGGCTAGTTAACTTGCTCTTGAAGCCAAAAAGTAACTCTCTGACCTCAATGCTTCACTGACCTGGGAGAGATCTAATGAGGAAACCAAAGCTTTCCACTCAGCTTCCCCCTCTTGTTAAAGTAATATTATTTTTGACAGGGATGAATGGTGCATGGAGTGGGGTGAAGGGTTGAGAAGAAATTGATTTGTTGCTGGCTATGAATGCTGCAGATTCTATGTGGCTTGTCTTTTCATCCTCTTAACATAGGCCCAGAGAAAAATTTTTAAACTTTGATGAAATCCAATTTAATAGTTTTTTATTTTATGGATCATGCTTTTTGGTATCAAGTCTATGAAGTTCTCTAGCCCTGGGTCCTGAACTTTTTTTTTCTAAAAGTATTGTAGTTTCACATTTTGCCAGACCATTTCAAGTGTATTTTTTATATAAGGTGTGAGACTTAGGTTGAGGTTCATTTTCTTGCCTCTGGCAGTTGATTTGCTCCAGTATCATTTGTTGAAAAGGCTGTCATTCCTCCATTGAATTGCTTTTGCAACTTTGTCAAAAATAAGTTGGGCATATTTGTGTGAGGTATATTTCTGAGTTCTCTATTCTGTTCCATTGATCTGTGTATCTATCCCTGTGACAATACTACACATTCTTGATTACAATAGCTATATGTCTTTTTTTTTTAAGATTTATTTATTTATTTCTCCCCATGCCCTCATTATTTTTGCATTTGCTGTGTCTGTCTGTTGTGTGCTGGTTTATTTTTTTTAGGAGGCACCAGGAACTGAACCCAGCACCTCCGATATGAGAGGGAGGCACCTAATCACTCAGGCCACCTATGCTTCCTGCTTTGTTGTGTCTCTTAGTATGTTTTCCTCATGTCTCTTGTTGAGTCATCTTGTTGTGTAAGCTCGCCACCCCTGCCCATCATGTCAGCTCACTGTCTTGCTCGTGTTCTTTAGGAGGCACTGGGAACCAAATCCAGTTCCTCCCATGTGGTAGGTGGGAGCTCAATTGCTTGAGCTACACCCTCTTTCCACTATGTAAGTCTTGAAATCAAGTATATTGATTCTCTTCACTTTATTCTTCTTTTTCAAAAGTGTTTTAGCTATTCTAGCTCCTTTTCCTTTCCATAAACATTTTGGAATGATCTTGTCTTAATATACAAAAATTCTTGGTTGTATTTTGATAAGAATTGAGTTAAACTTGCATATCAAATTGGGGAAAATTGACATTTTTGCTATGTTAAGTCTTCCAATCCATAAACATGGCATATCTATTTCGATACTCTTTGATTTATCATATCAACATTGTGTAGTTTTCAGCATATAAATCCTATAATATTTTGTTAGACTTACAGCTAAGTATTTAAATTTATTTTGAGTAATTGTAAAAGGAGCTATATTTTTAATTTTGATGCCCGTATTTTCATTGCTAGTATATAGAAATACAGTTGACTTTGTAGGTAGATCATGTATACTGCCACCTTTCTGAGATTACTTATTAATACTAGGAGATTTGTTTCTTTCTTTGTTTTTTAGATTCCTTAGGATTTTCTAAGTAGACTATAATGTCAACTGTAAATAGGCACAGTTTTATTTCTTCCTTTCTGATTTGAATGATTTTATTTCCTTTCCTTGCATTAAATACTGGCTAGAACTTCCAGCATTATGTTAAATAAGAATAGTGAGAATAGACCTTCATGACTTCTTCCTGATGTCAGGGGGGAAAGCATTCAGTCATTCACCATCTAAGTATAGTGTTAGTTGTAGGTTTTTTGTAGATGCTCTTTATCAGGTTGATAAAGTTCCCCTCTATTCTTATTTTTCTGAGAGGTTTTTTTTAAATAAAGTGTTAATTTTTGTCATATGCTTTGTCTGCATTGATTGCTATGATCCTATGATTTTTCTTCCATAATCTATTAATATGGGGATGGCATTGATTGATTTTTGAAAAGATATTAAACCAACCTTGCATCCCTGGAATAAACCTCACTTGGTCATTATGCATAATTCTTTTTATATATTGCTGAATTCTCTTTACAATCTTTTAAGTATTGTGTTTATATTCATGAGGTATATTGGCCTGTAGTTTTGTAATGTTTTTGGTACTCTCTTTGTCTGGTTTGAGTGCAGGGTAATAAAATGAACTGGAAAGTCTTTGCTGCTATCTATTTTCTGAGAAATGATTGTGTAGAATTTGTTTAATTCTACTTTAAATGTTTGGTAGACATTTCCTGTAAAACAATCTGGGTCTGGAATTTCTTTATTGAGAATATTTAATTATGAATTAAGTTTCCTCAAAGTTATAGGACTATTTAAATTGTCTATTTCATATTGGGTGAGCTATGGTAGTTTGTGTTTTTTGAGGAATTGGTCCATTTCATCCAATTCCAAATTTCTATGTGGAATTATTTATAGTGTTCCTTTATTAAATTTTTGATGTCCTGCAGGGTCCATAGTGATATCCTCTATTTCAATTCATGATATTGGTAATTTGTGTCTCATCTCTTTTTTTTTTCCTTTCATTTCTGCTCATATTTTTATTAGTTCTTTCCTTTTGTATACTTTGGGTTTATTTTGCTCTTCTTTCTTCAGGTTCTTGAAATAGAGTTTAGATTATTGATTTGAGACTTTTCCTTTCTTCCAATGTAAGCATATGGTTCCATAAATTTCCCTCTCAGCACTGCTTTGTGTCTCACAAATTTTGATACGTTGTTGCAGTACAGTTCTGACACCAACTACTTGGAGTTAGGCCAGGTTAAAGGAACAGTCTTACACAACTATCCTCACATTAGATACCAGCTGCAAGTTTGGTGATTCCCAGGGCCACCTTAACTTCTGACCAACTGGCTATAAATTTCAATAATTCACTAGAACAACACATAGACCTCAAGAAAGCACCGTGCATGCTATTACAGTTTTAATGTAGCATAAAGGGTACAGATGAGGACCAGCCAAAAGAAGAAACATATGAGTTTCATAATGAATAGATTCCATGTCCTCTTCCCTGGAGTCAGGATGTTTCACCCTGCCTGCTCACTGATGGGCACATCAGGGAGCTTTATGCCCAGAGTTTTTATTGGGGTTTCCTTACATAGCTGTGGTCGATTGAATCAATTCCCATATAGTTGAACTCAATTTCCAGTCCTCCTCTCTTCCCTAGTGGTAAGGTTCAAAGCCCCAACTCTCTAATCACATTGTTTGTCTTTGTGACAAGGCCATTCCCTACACCAAGACTGACCCCACCCTGAGTCATCTCTTAGCATAAACTATCAGCTGTGGCCCAAGGATCCACCATGAATAAAAAAGACACTGTTATCACTCTGGAAATTCCAATGATTTAGTGGTTACCCTGCTCCCAGGGTCTGGGCAAAGGCCAGACCTCCTTTTGGAGGCCAAATCCCTTACTATACAGTTATACTTTCATTTCATTCAGTTCACTATATATTTTATTTCCCTTCAATCTTCTTCTTTGACCTTGTATTCTTTACAAGCGTCTTGCTTAGTTTCCAATTGTTTGGAGATTTTCCTTTTATCTTTCTGCTACTGATTTTTAGTTGGATTCTATTGTGGTCAGAGAACGCACTATATGATTTCAAGCTTTTAAATTTGTTGAGGGCTTTTTTTGGCCCAGGATATGGTCTCTCTTGGTAGATGCTTTGTGGGAACTTGAAAGAAATATGTTTGGCTGTTGTTAGGTGTGGTGTTCTATAACTGTTTATTAGATCATGTTGGTTGATGCTGTTGTTGAGTTTTCCAATCCATAAATATGGTGTGTCCATTTATTTGATATGTCCTTGCCTATTTTCTGTCTAGTTGTTCTGTTAACTGTTGAGAATATTGGGTCTCCAAGTATAATGTCAGGTCTGTCCGGTTTATTTTTTTCAGTTTAAACAGTTTTTGCTTCACATATTTGGCAGACCTGTTGTTTAGTATATGTAATTAATTCAGAGAGAGAGAGGCAGGTCTCTGAAAGAACTGTGGGTGTGCCCATTGGCACATGAAGCCAACTAGAATCAAATAGTTAACAAAACAATGAAGTTTTTAAGATAAATGTTTTGTCCAAAAGTGCTACCAGGCTGTACTAACAGTGACTGTGACAGTTTGAGATGTAAAACAACACTTGAGCCTCCGTCTTTCCATGGGCAGGCTCAGAAAAGCTGAGAAAACTGTTCAGCCAACAAGAAGGACACATGTTTTAGTGTTCCCTTCAGATATTGCCAAAGAAGATAATGGAAAAGTAAGGTTGCCCAAGAGGTTACAGCCAAAAGCCACGGAGGAAAATAACTGGAGAGCTATTCCCAGGAATCGGAAGCAGGAACCAGTCTGAAGTTTGCTTTATCTGGTATTAAAATAGCCACTGCTGCTTTCTTTTGATTACTTTTTGCATGGCATCCTTATGCTTTCAACCTGCCTATATTATCATATTTGAAGTGAGTTCTTGTAGACATATAGTTAAGTCAAGTTTTTAAAATACGTTCTGCCAGTCTCTGTCTTTTAATTGGTATATTTAGGCCATCTACTTTAAATGTGATTATTTTTTAGGACTTAAGTTTACCCTTTTGTATTTTGTTTTCTATTTGTTGTCTCTGATTTTTGTTTCTCTGTTTTCTCTTTCTTGCCTTCCTGTGGGGTACTTGAGCATTTTGTAGAATTTCATTTTGATTTATCCATAATATTTTTGAGTGCATCCCTTTGTGTAACATTTTTAGTAGTTTCTGTAGGTATAACATTAATGTTTAACTTATCACAATTGTCACTTCACAATTTTGAGTGAAGCGTATCAACTTTACCTTTCATCACTTTACTCTTCCCAATTCATAATTGTCTCAGCTATTTCTTCTACATACATTTGGAATCACATCAGATAGTGTTATAATATTTGCTTCCACCATCAACATAATTTAGAAAATCATATTTTTGTTTATTGCATTCTTTCTTCATTGCTTGTGTTCCAGATTTCCTTCTTTTATGGTTTCATTGTTTCCTGTTTAGATAACTTCCTTTAGCCATTCTTTTAGGATAGATCTGATAGCAACAAATTCTCTTAGTTTTCCTTTATCTGAGAATACCTTGATTTCCTGTTCATTGGAGAATATTTTTCCTGGATATAAGATTCTGGGTTGGTAGCTATTTTCTTTCAGTGCTTAGAAAATATTGTGCCACTTTCTTCTGGCCTCACAGGTTTCTAATGAGAAATCTGCTACCATTCAAATAGATTTTCTCTTATAGATAAGGTTAGTTTCTCTCTTGCTGCTTTTGAGATTATTTTCCTTTTTCTTTGGTTTTCAAAATTTTGACTTTTATGTGTCTTGGTGTAGATTTATTTGTCATTTAGCCTGTTTGTGGTTCACTCAACTTCTTGAATTTGTAGGTTTAATTCTTTTACCAAATATGAGAAATTTTCAACCAAATATCTTTGGGTATTCTTTCAGTCTTGATTTTTCTCTCTTCTCCTTCTGGGACTCAGATGACATGAATATTAGATCTTTTCTTATAGTATCCACATCCCTGATGGTCTATTTTGTTTTTTCTTTTTTGGGGGCCGGGGATTGAACCTGGGACCTCATATGTGGGAAGCTAGTGCTCAACAACTGAGCCACACTGGCTCCCCTGAGCTGGGTTTTTTTGTGTTTTTTTGCTCGTTTTTTTTTTTTGTTTGTTTGTTTTTGTTTTTTAGGAAGCACCAGGAATTGAACCCAGGACCTCACATGTGGCACTCAACACCTTGAGCCACATCTACTCCCCATTTTTTACCAGTCTATTTTTTCTCTGTTCAGAATGGATAATTTTTGTTGTCTTATCTTCCAGTTCACTGATTTGTTTCTCTGTCTCCTCCATTCTGCTGTTAAGCCCATTCAATGAGTTTTTTATTTCAGTAATATTTTTTAGTTCAAACATTTTTATTTGGTTATTTTTTTTATGTCTTCTATTTCCTTGCTTGACTTTCTATTTATGTGCTGTTACCACCCAGTGGGGATGTAAGTCCTAGCTTCTTACTTCTACTTTAAGCTTTCTCTGAAAGTCCCCCATAGGGACATTGCAGATGTCTCATTATAGCCTGCAAAGGGTAGAAGTATAGATTTCCAAACTGACTGTGTATGGGGGGCTGGGTCAGGGACACAGGTTTTTTCTTTGGTGTTTGCCTGAAATAAAGAGGTTATTGTCTAATACTTGGATGCAGTTATTCCAATTCATATGTTATTTTTCACTTATCAGATCTTGCCATTACAACTCTAACTTTTTAATGATTTCCACACATGTAATTATTATTATAATATTTTAGGGTGATTTTTTTTTTATTAGAAATGTTGTGAAGAAAGTTCACAGGGAGGGGCATGAATAGTTTGGGAGAGAGAGCAGACCTGTCTCACTGGAGCTGTGAGTTCTAAGAGCAGAAGGGACCCCTCAGTCTTGTGGTCAAGAGACTCTGTGGTGGGCCTGGTTCATTCCAGGAGACCAGGCTAGCAGGAGTGTGAGAGCCAGTGTGTGCAACAAGCCAATCAGTAGCCCCTTCACACAAGCCCTCCAGAAACCCTGCCAGTCCTTCAAAAGTATTGAGGGGCAGCTGAACAGCAATCTCTCTCAAATAGGAGCAAATTCAGGTTTTCTCCCTAATCCCAGGGTTTTGGATTTGGGTGAAGTGGAGGTTAATAGTGTGTTCAATAATATGCATCCCACTGCACCTCTCCAGGACACACACTCACACCACTTCCCCTGCCCCCCACAGTCAGAAGCACTCCACACTGATTGCACATAGACACTCCCCAGTCCTTGTGCACAGAATCCATGCCACCTTATGGGAACCCTGATACTTATAAGAACTGTAGTTCTTTACCTGGAAAATCACTTTCTTTAACCATATCCCAATCCTCATTTCTTCTAGGAGATGGAACCAGAATGACTCTCCAGAGAAAGCCAGCAAGAATACTCTGGTTTTCTTATGCAGAGTTTTCCTCAACAAGTGAGTGATTCCAGAATATGTACTGTTTTTTGTTGTTATTAGGGTCATGCACAATTACAAAAATGAAAACACTCTGAGAATTGGATCATGCTGTGTAGTGTTTGCTGAGGTACTTCCTTCTCTTCATGCCTTTAGAAAACAGATGGGAAACAGTGGTCAAGTCAGAGACCCCATAAGCAAGTGTAGCAACTTCTGTGGAAGGCACATGCTTACCTTGGACATACATCTTTCAAGTCCACTTGCTTTGTGAATACAAAATTCTTAACGGAAAAAAAATTGCTATTGAGGAAAAGGCCTCTACCATGTAGTTTATAATCTGCTGCTGCCTTTTGTGGATGCACTTTTGAATCAGGGGTCAGTTTGAAGATGACCCCACTCGATTCTTTCCTCTCCTAGGAAATTATATATATCAAATATAGTGTACATGATTGGATATCCTTATCTGAAGTCAATGGAAAGAGAAAGAAACCAAAAAGGGAACATTTATATAATAGAGAAAGAATAGCAACCCCATCTCAGCATTCGATTGGGCCACTACATCTTTTCAGTCATTAGGAAACTCCACCATCAGGTAAACCTTGACCCTGGCAGTTGTCCTGTGGAAATTGGAAATATCACCTGAGAAATGCACACACTCACACACACATTCATAATCACACCGCATGTGGATACCCCAAAACCCCAAGCAAATAATCCCATACCACTTAGAAGGAACAAAGATATAAGGACTGTAGAGCTTGGTCATAGCACTTTACCTAAAAAGTCAGTTTCTTTAACCACATCCCAACTCCTCATTCCCACCAAGAAGCAGGGACCAGGATGGCTTTTCAGACTAAACCTAACAGAATCCCCTGGATTCGAAATCATCTGTTTTTCCCCTCAAAACTGAGTGATTCCATAATATGTACTGTTTTTGCTTGCTCTTGAGGCCACCTGCAAATACCTAAAAGAAAACACTATGAGAGTTCATGCTGTGTAGTGTTTGCTCAGATATTGGTGATTTCATAAAACCAGGTGGGAAATAGCAGTAAAGTCAAAGACCACAAGAATAAGTGTAGAAGGTACCCACATGACCTTTTCCTGTCCATTCAGTGGCATTTACAAAAGTCTTAATCCAAGGAGGAAAAATTGCTTCTGAGGAAAAGGCTCCCTACTGTACAGTTTATAACCTGAGGCTGCCTTTTGTATCAAGTGTCTGTTATTAGGAGGCCCCTCTCCAACCTTTCTCCTTGCAAAAGCTGGTAGGTAACATCTGTAATGTACATGGTCATGTTTTCATTTCTGTACTCAATTGAAAAAGAATGAATCCAAGAAAGGGACATATCTATCTTACTCAAAAACAGATGACTTTATCTTAGCATTAAGATATTACCTCTTCATCTACCCTGACACTCAGAAGGTCCTCTAACATGTTCTCCAAGGGAGGTAGGATACATAGAAACTGTCAGCAAACTGGGGGTGCAGCTCACACATTACTCAGGGAACTTGTCTTGGACAAGGATGGGGCTAGTGTGTGTGGAAGTTGTTGGTTAACAAACATGGACTGAGGTGCTACTGAACCTTCCTTCATGGAAGAAGGAGACCAAGGAGAGGAGCAGGAAAGAAATCAGAAATAGACTTCTTGGTTTTATAGTTAAAGACAATTCATATTAATGTAAAATAGTCACCAAATGGTACTGTGGTGCTGTGCTACACTAAAAGTCAATGACAGAGTCCTCTTTCTTCTCCTGTCCGTTTTGAAGCCCAACTAAATTGCCAGTATCACCCAAGACCATTTCTGCTGAAAAATTATTAAGGTAACATGTAAATAATCTAAAATTTGCCATTTCAACCATTTTTATGTGTACAATTCAGTGGAATTAATTACATTTACTATATTGTGTTAGCACGACTACCATCCATTACTAAAACTTTTTTATCACCCATACATAAACTCCATATATAGCACTCCATTCCACCTGACCCAGTAACTTCAAATCTGCTTAGAAGTCTTTCTGATTTTGCTTATTATAGAAATATAAGTGGAATCATATAATATTTGTCCTTTTGAATGTATCTTATTTCACTTTGCAAAATGTTTTCAAGGTTCATTCTTGTAGTAGCATGTATCAGAACTTCATTACATTTTATGGCTGAATAATATTCTATTATATGTATGGACACACACGGGTTGTTTCAACCGTTTGGCTATGGTGAATAATGCTTCTAGGGACATTGGGGTACAATTCTTTGTGTCTCTATTTTCAATTCTGATATACCTGTTAGTGGGGTTGTAGATCATATGGTAATTCTTTAAGTTTTTGAGGAACTGCTATGCTGTTCCAAGAGTGGTTGTAAAATTTTTCATTCTCACCAGCAACGTATGAGGGTTCTTATTTATTCACATCCTAACACTTGTTATTTTCCTTTTATCTTTTTATATTGGCTGTCTTAGTGTAACTCATCTTCATTTCCATTTGCCTAATGAATAATTACTTTGAATATCTTTTCATCTGCTTATTGGTAATTGGTATATCCTCTGGCAAATTATCTATTCAAGTCCTTTGCCCATTTTTAATTGGGTCATTTTTCTTTTTGTTGTTGAGTTGTAGGTGTTCTTTATACATACTGGTTATTAAACCCTTACTTGAATTGTGATTTGCAACTATTTCTCTACGTTCTTTTCACTTTCTTGATAATGTCCTTTGATTCATGAAACTTTTGGCTTTTGATGAAGTTCGCTTCTATTTTTTGTTGTTTTTGTACATGCATTTCTGTACCTCATTTATTCTCCCTGAGGAGTAGGATAGTCAGTCAACCATGACATATGTCTGTGAATGAATTAATGTATGTAAAATGTGCAGTGTAAATGCTCAGGAAGGTTAATTAAACGTGCAGTGTCTTGCCTGACATCTCACAACTTAATAAGATTCAGAGCTGGACTCACACCTTGGAGTGGAAACCCCAACATCCATGGCCTCTCCATGAAACACAGCTGCTTTTCCAATAAACAACCACTTTACTTTAATCCTTTCCCAGTTTTGAATGAATCAGACAAAGATGTCAAAATACCTTGGTGACTGCCTGAGTAGGGAAGATTGTTCTCCTGAATGAACAAGTTGCCTGACTGTCCAACAGATAATTTGTGCCCCCAAACCTATGAAATCTTATCATCTTGTATTATTTTTCATCTTAAATTTAAGTGTCTCTCAGAAATGGCATAGAGGGTTGTGAGCCAGTGCCCATATGGGCAAAATCTATGATAATGTGGAGCAGTGTAGTTGTACAGTGGATGGGCATGCAGTGGTGCAGTGATGCTATTGGGATGGTTTTGGGAGGGGGGTAGGGTAAGGGGGTGGTTTGCACTGTCCATGAAATTGGGAGATAGTTGGGGGAGGAAGCAGGTGAACTCTGGGGATTTACAGGTATGTGGTTGAAACTTCAATGTTGGAAATGTTCTTTCGGCAAATTTGGCAGGTGGAGGGTTACTGGTTTAGGGTGTTGGATGAGCAGGCATGTGGGACAGGGCACCTGGGGCAGCCTTCTAGGGAGTCTGTGAGTATTCATCCTGTCATAGTGTGTTGTATCACTGGATAGAGACCCACACAATGAACAGGAAAGTATTGGATTCCCATGCTGGGAGTGCTGCTATGTTCTTAAATAGAGGGGTGGGAGTCTCTTGAGAGAAAAGGCAATGCCTAATAGGGGAGGACAGGCTACTATTTCAAGTCCTCATTGTTGTTAAAAGTAACTATGAATCTTGTTCTGCAAGGCATGACGCTTAGTGGTTGTCATGGGTACTGAGGGGAAGGGGAAGGAAGAATAGACTACATGGAACATGGGGCATTTTGGGGTCATTGGAGTTGTTCTACATGATCTTGCAGTGATGGACACAGGCCATGTTAAATTTCATCAAAATTTATAAAAGTATATGGTCCAAATTGTGTACTATAATATAAATCATTAACCATGGTTAGTAGCAATGCTTCAATATTTGCACATCAATTGTAACAAATGTACTATCCACATGTAAAATGTTATTAAAATGAGAAACAAGGAAAGGGTGGTTGTTGCATATATGGGAATCCCCTATATTCTCTACATGACTTTTTTTTAATAAGTTAAAGCTTCTTTGAAGATAAAATGAAAAAATAAAACACTGGGATAATAAATGAAAGAAAATGCCACTGTATATACAAGACAACAGATCTTACAGTGATGAAAGACATAATGCTAATTTTAAAACATTTTTTAATTTATTAATTTCAAAAGTTTAATTTTTTTTTGGATTTTTTTGTTATTTTTAAAGCTATCATTATTATTTCATTTTCTTATTAATTTTATTCAGTTATTTTGTTGGCTTCATTTTTTAAGAATTTTTGGATCACAGAAGGGTTACAACTGTGGCAGGAGAGCATCATTGGTATAGGGTATTAGTGATGGGGGTTGCATGGAAGGAGGTTCACTTGGGTCATACCTATATGGCATATGAATGAGTTCAGGTGTTCCTGTGGCATTGTCACAATGGGTGGAGATCCACACAATAACTAAATGAATATTATCTTCCTATCCTGGGGAGTCCTGCCACATTCTCTAATGGGACAGCAAGAATCCTCCAAGTACAGGGCCAATGACTAGTGAAGGAGGACAGACCATTGATGGACCCTTAATATTGATGACTGTGCTTATGAACCTTTTCTTTTGAAATTGAAACTTAGCTTAGTATTATATGCTACCTCAGAGATACCTCCTGGAGCCTCCTTGTTGCTCAAATGTGGCCTCTTTCTATGCCAAACTCAGCATATAAATGCATTACCTTCCCTCCCCGCCTGGCATGGGACATGACTCTGGGGATGAGGCTCCCTGGTACTGAGGGATTACTACCAAGCACCAACTAGCAGTTCAACTGGAAAAAGACCTTGACCAAAAAAGGGAAAGGGTAAAGACAAATAAGTTTATATGGTTGAGACTTCAAAGTGAGGCAGGAGATCATTTCAGAGGTTCCACTTATGCACATATCAGCAGGATCTCTTTGACAGCCACAGTAAATATTGCCTCAAATACCAAGGCTCCTGAAGGCTTTGGAGACATCCTGACACTATAGGCTGGGCTGATACCTCAGGATTTTGGCACCCTGTCACTGGGCCTTCCTTTGGAATTTATGCTCCCCACTATGACAGATTTGGCCTCAGTTGTGGTTTCCCTACACATGGTTCTTCTGCCAATTTTATTTGAACCTATAGTTAGTACTAGAGTTGATAGTTTTATGTCCAAGAGACTTAAATTTTGGGGCTTTCCATGTGCCAGTTGGTCCCTGAATCTAAACAGATTTGCAACACCTACTGTCCAGTTCATTGTACTCACCAAGGACAGCTAACAAGGAGAAGATGATGAACAATGACCATCTCAAGGAACAGAGAGAGTCTACAACTACAAGCAAGATAGTCCCATCCATCTGCCCCATGGGATCTAGATCTCTCTCAATTAGAGAAAGAGTGGACATCACCATCCCAGAATCATCAGAATGGGGGAATGAATGATAGACTAGAGTAGACTTGCTGTTGTTCTACTATAGACTTAATGTGATTCTAGTAATGGAAGAAATTTTATCATTGACATGTAGATAGTGGTCACCAGAGGTTCTGATGCGGGGAAGAAGAAAAAATAGGTGTGATATGGGAGCATTTTCAGGACATTGGAATTTTGCTCAATGATGTTGCAATGTCAGATACAGGCCATTTATATCTTGTTTAGGAGTGAATTTAAACTATAATATAAATTATAATCCACACTTAGTGGCTATGCTCCAATATGTGTTCATCATTTGTAACAAATGTACCACACTAATGAGGGGTGTTGTTAAAGTGGGAAAGTGTGGTAGGGGGAGGGTTTGGGGCATATGGGAATCCCCTATATTCTTCATGAGACATTTATGTAACCTAAATTTTCTTAATTAAAAACAATTTTAAGTGTCTCAAAGTGATAAATTGTCAAGTCATGGAAATACCGTAGTTTAGCTTTTCGAAAGAGCTCTGGATGAAGAATGGGAACTGAGTAAGGCTTGTAATGATGCCAACACCTAAAATGGAAAACACTTCCTCCTAATTTGTGGGTGGAGAGAAAGAGGTTGGGGGTTGGAGGAGATGTTTTAAAATTTATATTTTATTAGGATTACTCCTGAAAAACAGGTTATAGGGTGCTTGAAAGAGGGATTTAAATATTTGTTAATGGGTATTTATCAAAAGACCCTAGAATTAACTGGAAAAACTCCAAAGAAAAAGAGTAATACAATAACTATTGATCAAAGTTCTAATCCTCTTGACTTAAAGTTGAAGAATCAAAAAAGAAAAGGAAGAGAAAAATTAAAGTAAAAAGAAAAAACGAATATTCACAATAAAGTTTATGGTAACTGAACTGGGGAAAGAAAATAAAATTAGAACTGTCCTTAAACAAGGAATAATTCCTTAGAACAGTACATTAAAGAGAGATGAACTTTTAATCCCATACACAGGCTCTGTAATCCAGTATGATTGGTGTTCATATAAAAAGGAAAAGGGACAAAGACACAGACACACAGGAGAGAAGGCTCTGTGAAGATGGAGGCTGAAATTGGAGTTATGCACGTCTAAGTGGTGGAACACCAAATGTTGCCAGGTACCACCAGAATCTTGGAAAAGGCAAAGAAATATTCCTCCCCTGGAGCCTTTGCAGAGAGCATGGCCCTGTGCCACCTTCATTTCAGACATGTAGCCTCGAGAAGTGTGAAATAATAACTGTTGTTTTAAGAGGCCAAGATTTTGGTACTTTTCTGGTAGCCCTAGGAAACTAATACAGTACCTTTCTTGTTATGAGAAGCAAAATAACAAAGGTCCATTCCTGCTGATTCACCCCAGATTTTTTAGCAAATAAATAGGTTGCTGATGAAGTGTAAGTACTGCTTAATAGAAATGATGACATCTTTTCTCCAATGCTTACCCAAATGAGGAGAGTGGTTGGGCAAGTGAGGGAGGGAACAGGTGATTTTCTATTGCCCTAAATGGGGAAATTTTCATGGCCCCCAGCTTCAAAATTATAGATGATAATGACAACAAAAGTAGAGAAGAGGTTTACACCTCTGAATGTCAACTTGGAAGAGAACTGAAAAAAGGATTAGGAAGTATGTTAAGAAGAATGTAACCATCCCATTGGAGGAGCAGCATTCTAAAGGCAATTATGAGTTGCACTTGAGACTTATAATTTTTGGAGAATACTTGGAATGAAGAGAAATTTCCTCCCTACAACTACCTCTGTATAGCCACATAAATGAGTGAATATAGGTAAAGGCCTTGGAAAAATGGTGGTGCAACATGAGTACTATATGAATGTTTAATTAATACTTCTAAAAGGATTTGAAAAAACTTAACAGGTATTACTCCCAGAGGCAGAATCTGGTGGGCTGCAAAACAAGGAAGAAAGCACACTTAGATTTCCATGTACCTTTTTTGGTACCTTTTCAGTTTTCATCAAAGTTATTAATTTTTTTGCTTTTATTATCCAGAAAATCTATTCTCCAAAATAGTGGCATAAATCAAATATTTTCCTTTGCTCATGTTTAACATGGTTAGGAATTCAAACTGGGTGGAGTGAGGATGGCCTTTTGTGCTTTTTGACATCTGTGGCCTCAGGAGAAGGACTCACTGGCTGGGGGTGGCTTGATAGGACTGGAAAACATCTAGGTTAATGCTACTTGTTTCTGTGAGTTGAAGCTGTATTTTAGCTGGAATGTCTACATGAGATCTCACCATCTTTTTGTCGCAGCACCACCCATTTCCCAGGGATAAATTCTGTATTAGTTCTCAGGATTGCCATAATAAATTGTCACAAACTGGGTGGCATAAAACTACAGAAACTTGTTCTCTCCCAGGTATAGAGACAAGAAGTCCAAAATTAAGGGGTCAATAGTGCCTTGCTCTCTCTGAAGAATATAGGTGTGGAATCCTTCCTTGACTTCCAGCTTCTTTCAACTCCAAGTGTCTTGGATTTTTGTCAGCATAACTGCAAATTCTACCTCCATCTTCATGTGGCCACCTTTTCTGTGTGTGACCATCTTCACTCAGCCTTCTCTTTTAGTCTGCACCAGACTCTTTCAGTAAGGACACTAGTTGTATTGGATTAGAACTACACTAATTCACTTTGACCTCATCTTGATTATATCTGCAAATACTGTTTTTCCAAATAAAGTGACATTGACAGGTCCTGAGGGATAAGACTTCAACATTTCATTTTGGGGGACACAAGTCCACCCATGACATACAGTCATGTTGTGTACATGACACAATGCATTTGTCAACAATCATAGAGAGTACAGCACAAAGGGTGAACCTTAATAAGAATGTATAATGTTGGCTCAGTAATTGTGCAAATGTACTTCAATAATGCAAGAAGTTAACAAGGGAAACTAAGCTGGTGAGGAAGGGGTTTTGGTGGCAGCAGAAAATGTGGGAACTTATTGTACTAGATGCTCAATTTTTATGTGAATCTAAAGCTATTATAAAATATAAAGTCTATTTTTTAAAAATCTGGCAGCCCTGATTCCAGATTTACCTATTTCAGCTTGTATTCAGCAATCTACTAAAGTCCAACATTTATCTTGAAATGTGGGCCTAACATTAAATGTGAACCAAAGTTGAGTTGCAAATGTTAGCCACATCTCTAATAATCTGGTTGTAGCACTACTGATTGACTTAGTAGATTAAAATTTTCAAGTATGAAAAAAAAAAAAGAATATGGCTTATCCATCTTAAAGGTTTTCCTAAGTACAGGACACTAAATAAAATGTAGTCCTTTCTCTTGAATCAACATAATGATTGCATTTCCATGGCTCCTTCCATGGAGTATTTACATGGGGATATCTGACAGTGTTCCCTGTTCTTTGGACAGAGTGATTTTGATGCTGCTGTCCTGATTGTGTGTGGCAGGCAGTATATTTTCTTGACTAAGGAACAAATTTCCTGTTTTTATACTTGTGGCTATGACCTGGAAAATGCATTCATAATAGAAAAAAATTCTTGACATCTCTCTGACAGAAGACCCAAGGAAAACTGTTACTCATTTATTCACAGTTGAAATTTTTGATCCCTTTTTTCACCAGCTGTCTAGGATGCAGCACAGCACAGAAACCAATAGCATGGTGTGCTGGTGCCTGAGAGACTGGTTCAGATCCCACTTAAAGGCCCTACGAGCCTGGGAAAATTGTGTGACCCCTCTTTATCAGTACTCTGCACTGTCCTATGGATGTTTTAATAGGGCCTATTTAGTACTGTTATGTTATAAGACTGAAAGTGAGTAAATGCAGGTAGAGCCTTAGAAAGATGACTGGCACATCCAAATCACTCTATGAAGAGTTCAGTTATAAAAGGAAGAATGAGCAAGAAACATAGTGGTTACATCCAAAGATACTTTGGTGGCTCCAGGACAGGAGGATGGATGATAACTTTTAGGATTTACATAGTTGTGATGCTTTACAGCTCATAGAGAATATCTGTTGTCCTCTCCTGGAATCTTCACCTCAGCCCTATGTTGTCACAACATTGATGAGTGAGGGATCCATTGTAAGAAATGTTGTTGGTTCATTGGTACAGGGACTGTGGACACTTGATACCTCTAGATCATGCCCTGGAACCCTGAACTCCCTTTCCAAACCATCCTACCCCAAATTTTTCAGAGGAGAGAGTCAATGCCATGGAGGAGGTGCTTAAGCCAAGATGTTTAGGAATTAGGGTTCAACTACAGAGTCAGTCCAGCTACAAAATACTGCCCTCTCTTCAGGCACAAGTAGCAAGTTCAGGGGTTCCCATGGCTTAAAAATTTGCCAGAATTACTCACTGAACTCAGGAACGTGCTATACTTAGGATTACTGTTTATTGTAGCAAAAATATACAAAGTAGAACCAGAAAAATGAAGAAACACATAGAGCAAAGATTCGTGGAGTTCCAAATATAAAACCTTCATTATCCATTGGGATGCATTACCTTCCCAGCAACCAAGTATGACTATATTCAGAGAGTATTGTCAACTAGGGAAGCTCATCCCAGATTCACTACCCAGAGGTTTTATTGAAGCTTCATTACACAGATGTGATTGAATCATTGACCAAACTGTTGAACTCAACCTCCAAACTCTGTCCTACCCAAACACGATTTCAAGTATAGTCCATAATGAGAGTACCTGGTGAAGCAGAAAAAAGCTGACATACTGAGAGCAAATAATCATTTCATTTTTTATTTGAAATGCCATCCCTTACCTACCCATTTCTGTCATTCCTGAATCACCAAACATTTCTAGAAGAAATAATTTAAAATTTGTTCTGTATTAGATAAAGAGCATCAATATAAATCTAGTTTTAAAAGGTAATATTTCTGTTAGTAAGAATATAACTTTCAGATTATATATTCTCTCATCATCTCTGGATACGACCAATTTCTTCTCTTTATGCAACTAAGTCTCTGCTCTTAGTTTTCTCTCAGTCCTGGGATTCACTGAGCAATCCCTTTAAAACTG
This sequence comes from Cabassous unicinctus, assembly GCA_029593785.1. Classification (NCBI taxonomy): domain Eukaryota; kingdom Metazoa; phylum Chordata; class Mammalia; order Cingulata; family Chlamyphoridae; genus Cabassous; species Cabassous unicinctus. The sequence goes on from JAQZBX010010792.1 coordinate 37,142, forward strand.
TGCATGTAAAAGACTGGCTATTCACAAGTAATTAAGAAAAAATAAATGACTATATTTTTCACCAGTGCATTCCATTGTGGGGGTAAATTTGTTGGGTGAAAATATATAATTAAGGTAAATGTAGGATTTACTGTGGGTTCTGGTACATAAATTGACACCCAGTTGCTCATATTTTTAATATCTAATTTTGAGAAATAGCTATATGAGGGGAAATGATCTCCACCTAAATAAATGGAAAAAAGTGAAAATTTTAGAATGAAGATGACAGAGCTCCATGTTTAAAACAAATTTGGTGCCCTTCATATATAAAATGTTAAAGAACAAATGATCATGACTACATATTTACTGTGACTTTCAAGAACATAAATCCAATATAACATTGACAAGGTCTAAAAACTGCATCAATATAGATGGTGCCATATTTTCTCCATTGATTACCCAGCTGAGGGAGGTGGGTGAGTTACTGCAGAAGACATAATGCTATATTGCACAAAACAGAGACTATTAAAGGCCTGTAGCTTGACAGAAAATTTTTGAAAAAAAATATTTAGAGATTGAAAAATACAAAACTAGAAATCAATTTCACACATGAATGTGAAATTAGAAGAAAAAAAAAATGTATAGGAAATGTGTAGGAAAAATGTAACCATCCTGTCAGGAATACCATTCAAAATGCAGTTTTGAATTGAGTTCAGACTTCCCATTTTTGGAAAACAGACAGATGAATTGCAAGACTTTTGTTCATTCTTCCACCTGTGTGACCACATTAAATTAAGAATAAATGAGCAAATATAAGTAAAGTCCTTGAAATATGTCTGGCACAGTGTCAGTGCTTTACAAATTTTTAATTAATAAATCTGGAAGGATATGCAGAAATGTAACAACTATTACTGCCAGAGGCAGACCTGGAAGGGTGCAGAACAGAGAAGGAAAGAAATGCAGACTTCAATATACTTTCTTTGTACACATTCACTTTGCTGCAGTAAATTATTCTTGAAATTATTACTAGGCAACAAACAAACAAAAAACCTACTTAAACTATTGGCATTAAACAGCTATTTTAACCCAGGATACTGGGGGGAAAGATGGGAGAGTGACTAGGTGACCATGGGATCGGTGGGTATGAGGTTGAAAGTGCAGGAGTGGGAATGCTTTTATGACAATATGACAAGGTAGTGTCACTGGATTGGGGTGTAGGTTGGGGGGGCATTCAAGATGGGGTGCATCTGTAGTAGGCTCCTGGGAAGTGTGTGAGTGTTCATTCTGTCATAATGTGCTGTGTCAGGGAGTGGAGACCCACACAGTGAGTGGGAAGGAGATGGACCCCCATCTTTGGGAGGATCAATTCACCCAGAAACAGACAGGTGGGTGTCTCTTAGGAGCAAGAGTGGATCCTAACAAGGGAAGATAAACAGCATGTCAAGACTTCTTGTTGCATGTAACTATGAAACTTGTCATCCAATAAGTCAAGACAGGGGGGTGTCACGTGCCCCAAGGAGATGGGGAGGAAGGAACAGAAAAGATCAAATGGGGTATTTAGTGGTCAGGGGAAATGTTTTTCATTACCTTACAGTAATGGACACAGGACATGGTAAATATAATCAATTATTAAACTGTACTGTCTAAATTATAAACTACACTGTAAACCATTGACAATGTTTACTAGCTATGTTTCACTATTTGTATAACAGTTATAACATTGCTACCATCCACATGAAAAAGTTTTAATATAGGGTGAGGAAATGGGGAGGAGGTTGGGTATATGAGAGTCTCTAGTGTTCTGTGTGTGACTTTGCTGTGACCTAAAAACTTCTTTGAAAATTAAATGAAAATTTGGGAGACACTGGGGAGTGAGAGGGGGAAGGTGCCATGGTACAGACTGAACACCTAATAATGCAGTGATAAAAGGAAAAAAAAATAATAAAAAAAATTTTTTTTGTTTTGCCCCATTTTTTGAATGTCCCAATCCTTTAATTATATTTTATTTTTATTGTTTTTTTTTTCTGAGTTTCTACGTGTTTAATTCCTTGCATTTAAGCTTATCATTATTATTTAATTTTCTTATTAATTGTATTTGGTTTTTATATGGGCTTCATCTTCAAGGAAGGTTTAGATCACAGAAGGGTTACAATGGAGGCTGCAGAGGATCATTGTTGTGGGGTGTCTGGGATGGGGGATTCATGGGAGGAAGTTCATCTGAATATACATGAAAGATATATAAAATTGTCCAAATGATCTAGGGGTAGTGCAGGGTCACAGTGGGTGGACAATCACTCAATAAATGAGGGAATACTGAATTCCCAGCCTGGAGAGCTCTGCCACATTCTCCAAGGGAGCAGCAACAGACCCCCAAGTGCAGGGCAGTGACTGGCAAAATAGAATGGTCCATTAATAGGTTCTTGTTATTGATGACTAGCCTTACGAGACTTTGCTCTTGTAATTGAGACTTAGTCTACTGATACAGGATGCCTAAAGGTTGCCAATTGAGGGCCTCCTGGTCGCTCAAATGTGGCCTCTCTCTAAGCCAAACTCAGCGTGGGACATGACTCCCAGGGATGAGCCTCCCTGGCAATGAGGGATTAACACCAAGTGCCAACTGGCAATATCACTGGAAAAAGACCTTGAATAAAAGGGGGAAAGGTAAAAACAAATGAGTTCATGTGGCTAAGAGACTTCCAAGAGAGTCAAGAGGTCATCCTGGAGGTAACGCTTATGCACACCTCAGTAGGCTCTCATAGAATGCCAAAGTGGATATCACCCCATACAGAGGGGCTCCTGAGGGCTCTGGAGACACCCAGGTCCTATATAAGGGGGATAGGTCCACAGATTGATGCCTTATCGGTGGGCTCTACTTTGGAATCTGTGCTCCTAAGAGTGACAGAGTTGGACTCAAATAAGTCCTCCCTGCACATGATCCATCAGTCCATTCTATTCAAACTTATTTGTGATGCTGAAGTTTGTAGGTGAACTTCCAGAGACTGGAGATTTTGGCCTGCCCATGTGCAGCTGTGCCTGGAATCTTGGTGGAGCTGCAACTCCTACACCACATCTCAATGGACTCATCCAAGTCACCTGGTGAGGAGACGATGATGGACAATGGCCATCCCAGGGAATGGAGAGAGTCTGCAGCTGCAGGCAGGATAATCCCATTCATTGTACCCATGGGATATAAGCCCGCTCTCACTTGGAGGTGGAGTGGACCTCACCATCCCAACCTCCTCAGGATTGGGGGATGAGCTATGGACTAGAGTGGATTCACTAGTAATTTGTTGTAGACATATTGTGATTCAATTAATGGAAGAAATTACAACAATGAGGTGGAGCCAGTGGCCATTGGATGCTTTTGGGGCAGGGAAGGGAAACGCTGTTGTAATACAGGTGATTTTTCAGGACTTGGGAATTATCCCGAGTTACATTACAATGACAGATATAGGCCATTTTACATCAGCATATACCATACAGGACTGTGTGGGAGAGAGTGTGGTCTACAATGTGAACTATGGTCCATGCTTAGTGGCAAAACCCCAGGATGTGTTTATCCATTGCAGGTGATGTGCCACACTAATGAAAGATGTTTATGTGGGAGGTTATGGGAGGTGTGGGAGGTGGGGAACATGGGAATCCTTGTAATTTTTGTGTAACATTTATGTAATCTAAGCATCTTTTAAAATATTAAAAAAAAACAGCTAATTTACTTTGATCATGTTTTCTGGGGATAGAAATTGAGCAGAACAGAGTGGGAAAGCCATTTCTGCTTTATGATGTCTGGACCCTCAGCAGAAGAAGCTCCCTGGCTGTGGGTGGTTCAACAGCCATGGGTTGGAGTCATCTGGGTTGATGTCATCCACATGTCTATGGGTTGCCTCTGGCTTTGCTTGGAGGACCTACATGACTCCTCCCCATTGGCCAGGGCTTCCTGGAAGCAGGGTAGTCTTGGGTCATTCCGAATCTCACCAGGTGACTGAGGGCTCCTCATTTGAGTGATGCATATGAACAAGTAGTGGCTCATGCCTTTTCAAGCATAACCGTAGATGTTACACAGCCTTGCTTCAAAACTAATCTGCGAGTGACAAGCAGTCACTTGTATCAGCCCTGATTATTGGGCAGGGCATAGACCCCACCTGTCAATGAGGGGTAAGTCAAATAACTGGCAAACATGTTTGTGAACCACCACATGCATGGACCAGTTTAAAAAAATACTCATTTGCATTTTGCCATTCCAAAATATATTAGGCAGGAAGTGCAGTTTGTAGCAAAGCAGCAAGTCTTAGGAAATTGTCGGTTTGACTCCTGCCTCAGCTACCAGGGGCTGTGTGACAAGTAAACACAGACATTGGGGGAAAGTTAGTGTACAGTTATGGGGATTTAAAAGGTAAAATCTAATTATCTTATGTCAATTAGAATATACAATATTTGTCCTTTTGTGTCTGGTTTATTGTACTCAATGTGATGTCTTCAAATTTCATCCATGTTGTCACTTTATCAGAACTCTGTTCCTTTTTACAGCTGAATAACATTCCATTGTATGTATATACCACATTTTGTTTATCCATTCACCTCTTGATGAATACACGGGTTGCTTCCATGTTTTGGCAATTTCAAATAGTCCCACTATGAACATTGGTGTGCAAATATCTGTTTGAGTCCTTGCTTTCAATTTTTCTGGATATGTACCTAAGAGTTTGATTGCCAGGTCATACAATAATTCTGTACTTAACTTTCTGAGGACCTGCAGAACTGTTTTTCACCAACAATGAATGAGTTTTTCTATTTCTCCACATCCTCTTCAACAGTTGTTTTGTTTCATTTTTCCAGTAGAAGTCATTCTCAAGGGTGTTAAATGGTATTTCATTGTGGTTTTGATTTGCATTTCCCTAATGGCTAATATTGTTGAGCATATTTTCATGTGCTTTTTAGCCATTTGTACACCTTCTTTAGAGAAATATCTATTCAAGTCTTTTGGCAATTTTTCAATGGCTTGTTTGTTTTTGTTGTTGAGTTGTAGGATTTCATTATAAATTCTGGATATTAAACCCTTATCAGATATGCGGTTTCCAAATATTTTCTCCCACTCTGTACATTGTCTTTTTACTTTCATGATGAATTTCTTTGAATCACAAAGGTTTTAATTTTTTATGAGGTCCCATTTATCTATTTTTTTTTCTTTTGTTTCTTGTACTTCAGGTGTAAAGACTAAGAAACCATTATCTAATACAATGTCTGAAGATGCTTCACTACATTTCTTCCTAGGAGTTCTAAATCCTCTAAAGGAGGATTGTGCCCTTCACATGTGAATTCAGCACTAACTCTGGTTAATTAGAGTGAGAAATGCATTGTAAAGTGTAAAGAGAAAAAGAATTCCAGGGAACTGGTTGTGGCTCAAGCAAGTGAGCTTCCATTTATTGTATGAGGGACCAGCATGATCCTCAGGAACTCCTCATAAAAAAGAGAAAAAAGGCATCCCAGACCTGTGTGGTGCGGGACAAGTCCCCTGGGATCAGCAATGCCATGCACCAAAAAGACGATGATGCTACCAGATTAAAAAAAAAAAAAAAAAAAAAAAACCTCCAGACTGTAGATAGTAGACATATCTCACAGGGTTATGGATGAATTAGCATTTTTGAAACTACTTTATGGGATATGAAGACTGTACAATGCATTGTAGATAGGGAGAAGCAGGTTGTTCACTGTTTGGAAAATGAAATTACAAATAAGGAAGCAGGGAAGATTAGAATTGGTTTTTAAATATATGTACAGAAAGATAAATATATATGTGTGAGTATATGTAGGATAATATATAAATTATATTTCCTAGCTCTGTCTGCCACGTGCATCTAGAATAAGATGTCTATAGCAAAGAATGTCTGTGCCAAAAGAACAAGCCTTAGGAAATTGTGGGTTTGACTCTATAATAAACAATATTATAGTGCCTAGACTTTATTTTCTAAATACTATTCCCTAATAAAGGTAGCCAGGACTCATTCAAGAAGTGGTTGTTTGTGTGGGTCTTAGAAAATACAAAATGACCATGAAACATCTTCTGCTACAGGGAGCAAGGAGGTGCTCAAAAAAAGGATCAGGAGCATGTTGAAACTACACAGGAGCCATGTTAAAGATTTCCCAATATCCAAGGCTGAAAGAATTTGAGCAAGAAAGTCAATAATGATAGTATTGAATTAGAGATATGGAATAAATTAAATATCCATGTATACACAGTGAGATAAATAAATAATTGAGTAAATAAATTATTGAAGGGAAGCAGGTGTGGCTCAATGGATAGCGCTCCCGTTTACCATATGGGAGGCCCCGGGTTCGCTTCCTGGGGCCTCCTTGTGAGGGCAGGCCGGCCGGCCTGTGCGGCACGGTGGGCTGATGCAGCAAGACCTCACAGCAGGAAGCAGGTGTGGCTCAATCGATAGAGCCCCCATTTACCATGTGTGAGGCCCTGGGTTCACTTCCCGGGGCCTCCTTGTGAGAGCAGGCCAGCCCGCACGGCGCGGTGGGCTGATGCAGTGGGACCTCACAGCAAGGGGGAGATAAGCAGACACGGAGAAGACACACAGCGAATGGACACAGCAAGCACAAGCAGCAAGGGGGGGATAAATAAATAAATAA